>PITA01008383.1:0-43361 GCA_004023965.1 Spilogale gracilis
GGTGGAGGGATGGGAGAGCCTGGTGGTGGATACTGGGGACACCTAAAGCGTGGAGCACTGGGTGTGGGGAATGGGGAATGAATCTTGAAACACTGGAAAAAAAAAACTTTAGTAACAATAAAAAAAAAAACAAAACTTTTTGGTCTACCTTTAGTGTGCTCAGTACATACTAAGTACTCCTCCAAGTAACTTACAAAATTTGACATTTAGTCCTCACAAGAGTAATATTGTTACCATGTTTATTGCTGTATGAGGAAATTGATATGCAGAGACATGAAGTTACTTGCTGGCAATACATAGTTAAATCATGATGCCTTTTGCATAATTGCAGGCATACTGTAAACATGTAAAATTCTGTATCTTAGCCTAACAATGAATTTTACAAAAAAAAAAAAAGAACATCTTTGCTTCCATTTCACTGTTCTTTCAGTAGTCGAAACTGCTCCTCCCATGGTTCTTTTCTGTATTTGATTTGACTTTGTTTTGTTTGTTATTCCTCACCTTTGCAAACAGAAAAGGCTCAGAAAGAGATATTTGGAAACATGGCCAAAGTTGAGGAGATATATATATTTTTTTCTAACCTCAAACCTCCTTGAATTCACATAATTCCACTTGCTACAGTAACTTGGAACCACTCCAAACTGCAGATATATTAATCTGGAAGAAAGCCACAATATTTCACACTATTTAGAAATCTACAAGACATTATTGGAGTCATGATACTACCTGAGACAAATGGATCCTTTAATTAGCTCTCCTTTTCCAGAGTCCCCTCAAACTGGAAATAGAATGTATCCACTTGAGCGCCATAAAAGTTTGTTTTTACGTTAACAGGAGTCATTCTTAGGTTAGTTCCCTTCCGAGGTTGAAAATTTAGGGATAGCACAGAAGTGCCATCTACTGTTCACATTCTTGTGTGACACTTCGAGTGAAACTACTTTGTAGCCTGTTTCCGGGAACTGAAATTCCTCTGTATCCAGTTGCTTCAGAGCATTGGGGAGTACATAGAAAGTAAGTACCAAATCTGTTTGAATCATCAAAGCGTTAGTTTTCATTTTGTTTTGTTTTGAGGACCATCAACGATTTGCTTCAATCAACATTCAGTTTCTAAATCCTATCAGCCATATCCTCACAGTAGAATTTATCTTCCCATCTTTTGTCCTTGTGGCTCCTGCCCCTCTATAGGCCCTCTTCCTCCTCTGCCTCCTAATAAATTGCATAACAAAAACAAAAATTAATAAGGGAGACTACGTCAAACTAAAATGCTTCTGCACAGTAAAAGAAACAAAATGAAAAGGCAACCTATGGAATGGGAGAAAATATTTGCAAGCCATATATTTGATAAGGAGTCAATATTTAAAATGTATAAAAACTCATACACTTCAGTGGCAAAAACATAAATCTGACTTTAAAAAATGGGCAGAGGAACTGTGTAGACATTTTTTTTCCAAAGAAGACAGGTTACGTGTTATAGGAAAAAAGTGCTCAACATCATTAAGCATCAAGGAAATGCAAATCAGAACCACAGTGAAGAATCACCTCACACCTGTTAGAATGGCTACTAGCAAGAAGACAAGACACAGCATGTGTTGATGAGGATGTGAAGAAAATATGTACTCTTGGTGGCAATGTAACTGGTGCAGCCAGTCTAGAAAACAGTACCAAGGTTCCTCAAAATATTAAAAATAGAAATATCACATAATCCAGCAATCCTACTTCTGGGTATATATCCAAAGAAAATGCAAACAGGATACTGACAAGATATCTGCCCTCTCATGTTCTTTGTAGCATTATTTATAATAGCCAGGACATGGAAACAACTTAAGCGTCCATCAAAAAATGAATGGATGGAGATGAGGTGTTATGTAATTGTACATATATGATGGAATCGTACTCAGCCATGAGAACAAGAATAAAATCTTGCCATTTACAGAAACATGCATGGACTTGGAGGGCTTTACGTTAAGTGCAATAAGTCAAAGACAAATCCTATGTGATCTCTCATGTGTAGAATTTAAAAACATCAAACTCATAGAAACAGAGTAGAATGGTGGTTGCCAGGGCCTGAGGGGTGGGGAAGATGGGGGAGATGTTGGTTAAAGGGTACAAGCTTTCATGTACCCTTTCATGCACACCTAATATGCACAGCATGATGACTATAGTTAACAATACTGGATTGGATCCTTCAAAGTTGCTATGAGAGTAGAGCTTTAAGGTTCTTACCAGGTTGTTCTTTACAACAACAACAAGATAGTAATGATGTGTTGTAAAGGATGTGTGAACTAACCTTGTTGTAGTAAACATTTTGCAGTATATCCAAAAATCAAATCATCACACTGTACACTGACAGTGAGCTGGACCTGGGCACTCAGAGGCTACTCCCTCCCCCCCATTTCCTTGGAATGTAAGTTCTGCTTGCCTTTTCCACTCCTTCCAGCTCTGAGAGGCTGCTCCAAGGACAGAGCCTTGAGATGGAGATGTGATGTGGAAAAAACCTGCACAGTACAGGTAACCAAACCCAGTCCTAACTGGGTTAGCTTTTAAGATTTGGAGGATGTATACGGGGGTCCATTTACCTTACTACCACCGAAGATGTCCCTCTTATGTAAGTTCCCTTTGCTGCTATTAAAATTGCCCCCTACCACCTCCCTGCCTCTTTCTTCGTTCTCCCTCTGCCCTCTGCACGTTGGAAGGCATATATGTGGCCAGTTTCAGCGTACATCAAGAGAGCTCCCCAGAGGGTTGTAAACCTACATATACCATACCAGAGGTCAGACGGTAGCCTGAAATTTTCCATTCATTTCCTTTAAGTAAATGGGAGACCTCCATGTTTGAATGTAGCAACACAGAGGTATTACAGGTGTTGCCATCTGCTGCCTGGCAGGTAGTAAAGGGCTTGATAGGAGTTGGATTCTTATCCCTCTGTCTCTTCCCCCTTTCGAGGTCTGAGTAAATACCTGTGGTGAGAGAAGGGAGACAGGTCAGACAACAACATTGAGATATCTCCACTTCCCCAGCCCTGGGGACTCAGTCTGAGTCTCTTGCAGGGAAGGGATACAGGAGGAAGTAGAAGAAACTGTGTTATCATCAAGTCTGCCGAGACACTTGGCACAGGCTACACTGCCTCGCGTAGCTGGGAGGCTAAGTGGAAAACAGAGTGACAAAGGAGGAGGCTCCCCGCACCCAGGTCTGCATTAGACCACAGTGTGGCCAGGACACAGTGAAGACTGCTGAGACCTTACTTTGTTGTGAACTATTTAACTCAATTGGATAATTTAAGTCCATAGTTCTTAACTAGGACAGCCCCTCCACCCCAATCCCGGGATGTTTGGCAATGTCTAGAGACACAGTTGTCACAGTGGGGGGATACAGTGCTCTTGGCATCTGGTAGACAGAGGTCAGGGATGCTGCTAAACATCCTTGCAGGTACAGCTCCCACAACCATCCAGCTCCAAATGTCAGTCGTGCTGAGGTTGAGAAACCTTGACTAAAATAAAAGCGCTTAGCCCTTACATGCCCAGTAAATGTTCATCCACCTTTCTGGCCTGATCTGCTGTTCATAAGGGTTCAGATAATTAGCGATCTCCTAAACTTACCACCAAATATACCAAAGTGTCTTCATTATATGACATATCTTTTTCAAAAGATCACAGTTTTAGTATAGTAGCTACACTTGTGAGCATAGTATAACGTACAGAGAAGTCGACTCTCTGTGTGGTACACTCGAGAAAAATATAACGTTGTGTGTCAGCTATACTTGAATTAAAAAAAATTTTAATCACTGTTTTAGTTTTTTGAATTGGCATCAGATGTGATAATTTATATATTTTTCCCTCTAGGTAGCTGTTATGAAATCATGGTGGGTGTTAGTTAATGACATCTTAAACTCCAAAATAGTAGTATACTGTATATATGTCTAGGTTCTAGGCTTCTATTTTCTGTATGAGATCAGAAGTTCTTGAAATAGTGCCTGGGAATGCAAAAAAGTAGCCCATTCATATGTCTGCTGATTTATTATCACCAATTACATAGTCATTAATTGACTTCGGCTGCTGCTGCTGACAAGTACTGGTGTCAGATTTCGCCCATGCTGATCTCTTTTCTATAATGAATGTGCAAAACAAGGAAGAAATCAGAAACATTCCGTTTGGTGGAAGTCCTGGGGACCAAGCTGATAAATTCCTTCCATGAAGAGATGGGAACCTGGGGCTCCAGGAAGGCTCATTGACATGCCCAACTCCGTTCATCCAGCCAGTGACCCAGTGGAGCCTACAAGTCGATGGTCCAGAGTTCAAGTTCAATACTGCCCCTCAAGTCACTGCAAATGTAGTTCTTTATCCAAGATGAGTTCAGCAAGAGGTTATCACTTTTTATTCCTCGTCTGAGACTTACTGACATGCTCTGTGGGCCCGAATTTTGGTCTCCAGACTATATTTATTCCACAAACGTTGTTGGGCATACGACTGGGAGCCAGGCAGTATTTGAGACATTAAACATATATAAAGATAAGCTAATATGGGTACAAGCGTAGGAAACACCTAAACCCAAGCAGACAACAAGAAGGAGGGAAAGAGGTTGAATTGTAGGGTTGCTAAACGAATTGCATGAATTACGTGGCACATACTTACTAATAAAACCAATGTTTATCTCAACTTCAACTTTAAACTAGATATCTTGTATTTTTATTTGCTAAATCTAGCAACTCTGGCTAGCTGGGAAATGAGGGCAATGGGAAAGTGCAAGCCTCAGCCAAAGGGGAAGCTGCTACATCGTATCTCAGAAATTGTTTCCATACAGAATGCAGCCCCAATGTTGCCAAATCATTGAAATTATCATGATAAGCAGGAAATCTAGAATTTTAGTTAAAGTCTCCCTGATATTGCAAAGTTGTATGCTGATTTGGAAACTTTTAAAGACTCATGTGGGGGCAAAAATCTTCTCTATAGCTTGTGATGGTGTTTAAGTGAACCCCAAATAAGACCTCTCTTTCCCACCAAAGTAGAGAAGCGCACTGAGTCCTATAGGCTTCAGACAGATGGAGTCAAAATGTCAGCTATGGGACACCTGGGTCGCTCAGTTGGTTGGGCGACTGCCTTCGGCTCAGGTCATGATCCCAGAGATCCAGGATTGAGTCCCACATCGGGCTCCCTGCTTGGCGGGAAGCCTGCTTCTCCCTCTCTCACTCCCCCTGCTTGTGTTCCCTCTCTGGCTGTGTTTCCCTCTGTCAAATAAATAAAATCTTAAAAAAAAAAAAAAAAAAACTGATGATATAACAATGAAGGATCTGGCTGAAGTGTATAAGCAAATAGGCCTGCCAGAAGGCTCCTGAATTGATCTAACCCTCCTTTCCCCCCAACTCCACTTTTTACCCCAACAAGGCAGAGTTTACCCTGCAGCCAAAAGAGCAAACCGAAATGCTCACTTTGCAGACAGAAGGATGTGAAGAGAGCGGAGGGTGGAAGAGGCTGAGCTGAGTGGGCCCTCTTTTCTTCTCAGCTCCCAAGGAAACTCCACCCCCACCCTTCCCAGAACTCCTCAAACCCACCCCCATTCCAGGAAAGGGAGAGCAAAAGCAGGGAGGCCAGAAGTATTCCTCCAGGGAGGTCCCTCCTTATATGGGAACATGAGCTGAGAATAAGGTCCCCAGGTCACTCAGCCAGTTGGATTTGCTGCACGAGTCTCCAGTTCTGTTCACCTGATCGGTCACTGACTTTCCAAGTTCATAGCTCAGCAGAAGAATTGATGAAATCAAGTACATTGGTGGCTTACCAGCACTTTAGCGAACATCAGTACAGCATCTGTCTCTACAACAGCAAATTCTAGAATTCTACCTGGAGTAAGTGTGTATAAAGTTTAGGATGTTACAGAGGGATACTTCCCACACTTTCTGTCTCCATTTCTGCCAAGGCCTCAAGACGATGGGTGGTGAGCATTCCACATTCGAATGAGATGGGCTGGAACACCTGTGCAGAACTTGCAAAGAGGATGCAATTAACCAGTTGTGTGGGGAAATTTCAACAAATATCCGTCTCTAGGTTGAGTTGAGAAATATGAGGATTTTTGTGGAGAGAATGTCAGTGTGTTTGTTCCCCAGCCCCCCTTCCCATGCCTATGGGGGAAGAGTAAGGGATCTCTCTCCCCACCCTCAAACCTAGCAAGAGGAGATTAGGCTGTCTTCCAGATATGTAACTCTTGGGGGCTGCTGAGCACAGTGATGCAATGTGACACATGCCTATAAAATCAAAAGGCTAGAGGCTATGGTTGGCCGGCTGCTCTGAGGGCAGAGACCAGGCTGTGCTGAACAGACTTTTCCCACTGGAGCAAGGATACAAGAGTATCTTTCCAGGACCAGACATGACCCATGTGGGGGAGAGTGGGCAGGGGGTGGGGTGGGCAGGACTGCAGCAAGAAATCCTGAAGCGTTGCCATAAACCCAGTAAGAGGATGGACTGCCAGAATCCCAGGAGCTGGGGAGGACCGGAAAGTGACATACAGAGAAAAACACATTGCTCATGGCCCAGGGAGTCTGGCCCAATGTGCCAGTGAGGTCCTCAGAGAAACCGCAGAAGTGCCCATGAGGGTAGTTCTTTTTGGGCTCAAACCCCGGGAAAATTAGTTTTAAGCATCTGAAGAGCAGGAGCTGTCACCATATTACTTTGGAGGGTCCATATGGGTGAGATCTTTCTCGTTGTACCCCTCTCCTCTCTCCTGTACTCCAACCCAGGAGCCAGAAACCTCTTAGAAAATGAGAAGAAAGGAGAAACAGAATGAAATCCACCATTCCCAACGTCAGATGGGGGAAATAGAAACATTCCCCTCTCTCATCCGGCACCCACTGCAGCTTCTAGGGGTTAGAGTTTGGGGAGCGGAGAAGTTTTATATTGAATAAATCATAGAGGTTTAACGATCACATAGAAATGGGTATTTTAATTACTGAAATAAAACTATTTTTTTAAATTAGAAGTGGCTAGAAGATATTTTATTAGTAAAAGAACAGATAACTCATAGAGCCTTCCCTGACCTTGTGCCCCACAATATATCATCCAGAGACAGGTGAAGAAGTAGCCCTTAGGCTACTTGAATGAGCAGAGGAGACTAATTAAGTTGCTTTCTGATTGCACCCTGCAAAGTTTGCTTTTTTGTTAATACAAATGTTACAGATATTTTTGATTTGTATGAATGAAACCCCCTTTCAAACTGGTGTAACAGATTCAGGCACGGTTTGAACAAAGTTGCCGCTCTGTTTCTCGGTGGTTCCCTTGACCCTGCCCTCCCTCCATGCTAGCTGCTTGCTCAGAATAGCATTCTCCTCGGTTACAAGATGGCCACCAATAGCGGATATAGCCACAGGCTCCCTATTCACTCTGGTGGAGGAAAGCATCACTTCTGGAAACAAACACTCCTCAGTTTCCTGCTGAGTAGAACACCTGTGAAGAAATCCGCATGGCCAGGGAAGTGTCATGTACTGGTTGGATTAGGTCTATGTGAATTAACCCAGTCAATGCCATGTAATTGCCCAGGATCCTCCACAGACGCTAGAGAAAAGGTAAATCCAACCAAAATGCAACTCTGCTAGCCAATGGGATAGAAATGGCAGGATGGTTGGTCGGAATGCAGTGTACAAGGGAAGGAGGGAGAGATGAGACTGCCAAGCCAAGAAATTTGGACACGGTATGAGCAGAACGTGGCAGGAAACAGATGGCACACTCAAGTGAGGAGACCTTCGTAAAGGAACTATTTACAAAGATGTGGGTAGGGTTAAGGGACATAGGTGTGATGGTACGGTGTCCTGGGGCTTGCAAAAGCAGGTGACCATTTCCATCTTTGGTGTGAAGAGGTAAAGAGGCCCACGTTGAGACCCAAAGATCTTAGGGTCTGTTTGATGGGAGCTGTAGTCTTTGGTAGAAAAGAATTGCTAACTCTAAGGAAACTCAGCAAGGAGGGATCTAAGGAAATAACGTCCCAGTCTCTCTCTCTTTCTCCTCAGTACTGGCGATTTCCACTGGCTAAAATAACCTGGAAATCAGTGGGAAAGGGAGCCCCCAGATGCCGTCCACAGGAGCCAAGCACCTTGGGATCCAGAGCAGAGTGGAAGGGAAGGGAGAGTAGATGCAGAGGGACAAACAGAAAACACCCACACAAAAAGAGGAACTTGGTACAAAACAGAGTATCGGAAAACATTCTTTGCGTTGCTGGCCTCTAGAGGGAGCCCAAGGATTTCTTTTCTTCCACCGCCTCTGCTGAAGGAATAAAGGCAGAAGCTGAGGGCTAAAGACCCCAAGACAGAGCGCTCCTCTAGGAATGGAACTAGCAGATAGCACGAGATTGCTCCTGGTATGAGAAATTTCCACTTTGCACTTAGATTCACTACACTTGGATTGATTTTTTTGTTTGTTTGTTTAATGTAGGCTCCATGCCCAGTGTGGAATCTAGTTCAGGACTTGAACTCACAACCCTGAGATCAAGACCTGAGCTGCCGACATCAAGAGTCGGCCACTCAACTGACCGAGCCCCCCAGGCACCCCTGGATTGATTTCTTTAAAAAAATTTTTTTTTAGAGATTTTATTTATTTATTTGACACAGAGAGAGAGAGATCACAAACAGGCAGAGAAGCAGGCAGAGAGAAAGGAGGAAGCAGGCTCCCCGCAGAGCAGTGAGCCCAATGAGGGCCTCGATCCCAGGACCCTGAGAGCATGACCTGATACGAAGGCAGAGGCTTTAACCCAACGAGCCACCCAGGCTCCCGAATTGATTTCTAATAATAACAATCAAAATAACCAAAGCTAACACTAAATATTCACTGTGTGCAAAGTTCTTGGCTCTCATTTAGTACACAAACTTGTTGGGGTAAATTCCATTGTCACTGCTATTTTATGGATCAGGAGACTTAAAGAGCCTGGATTTGAACCCACATGACATTGGATGGGTCTCTGCTCTTTTGTTCTCTGTTCTGCTGTTTAGTCAGCTGGATCAAAGGTTACGCTTATTTAGAAGACCCAGGGCCCAGGGACAAGAAGAACCAAAAAGAGAGGAAATATACTGTGTTAGAAATTGTCTGTATTTAGCAACTTTCAGCACATATTTAATGATGAGCAATGGCTAGCTGCCAAGCTCTGAACCAGGGGCTAGAGACCCCTAGTGGCCAAGATGAGAGGCACTAAAATGCAGGGTGTAAGAAATTTCCCAGCCAGACTGAGCAGGCTTGAGTCCCGTTTCTACTCTACACTACCAGTAGCACCCAGGGCAAGCGGCTTAAGCCACTCCACTTTGTTTCCTCCTCCCTAAAATATAAGTAATAAATAAACACGAAGTAGCTAGAGTCAATCCAGGTGTATTGTTGTTACAAAGGTACTATCTGCTATTCTTACGGCCCACACTGTCAGCCTTCGAAGCTTTTACGTTGGATGGAGAGCACTGAGAGACACAAGGTCAGGTTCTTGGTCAAGTACAAAGAAGCCAAAAAGACCACACTGCCTGTTAGTAGGAGCCAAGGTTATGAGGGCAAAAGGAGTTCCTGAGGCTCCACTTGGTCCAGCACGGCTGTTAGGTTCAGAGTCAAAGCTCTAAATTAGAGGGGACAGGTTCTTTGGTGTTCCGACTCAGATCCACTGATACTGCTGCCTGAATCACTGTGTTAAGAGGGAATTTCAGACTGCCTGTACAGAAAGAATGCCATGAGAGATAAATGTATCCACCATTGATGAAAGATTGAAAGGAAACAGCACATGGTTCTAGGACACACAACGTTCTTTTGGCCTGGAATAACTCTTCAGCAGCAGCATCCTGAGCAGGACGCAGAGGTTCTGAGTATAGTCACAGACCAAGTTAACCAGCTGTCCCAGTTTGTTCAGGACGCTCCCTATTATCATTGAGGTCCCACATCCCAGCAAACTCATCAATCTTGAGCACCCCTCCAATTTGCTTCACAAGTTTTTCTCCCTTACGCCACCTTTTAAAAAATAAATATATAAACTATGAACTCTGACCAGTAGAGATTATTTTGTTTGTTTTTTTAATCTCAGCCAGTTTTAGCCTGTGAAAATGCACTATATTCTGTCCCATTGCGGTATGCCAGCTCGATACCCTCCAGTCTCCCCCCACCTCGCAATGGTGGACAGCATTGCCCCCTCCTTTCTCAGCCCTGTTCCCTACTATATCCATCAAAGTCTCAGCAGGGAACAGATGGCACCCCCAAAAGGCATTAACAGAAAAGCATTTCATGCAGGGATTATTTACAGAGGAATGATCAAGGTTAATGGAAGCAACAAGATCTAGGGAAACACCCGGGGATTAGCCCTTAGCCCTGGAGACCTGCAGGGACAGGTGAGGAAATGCTGTTCCCGGCTTGCTAAAAGGCAGAGCTGAATCAGACAGGCCTGTGGCTGGGGATTCAGCTGGGATTCCGGGCCTGTGCTGAGCTGTGGGGAGTCCAGGAAGAGCGAGGAGGGAGAAGGAAAAATCCCTGCCCTTGCTCTCCTCCTGCACGCTGGCCTCTTACCAGTGCCTCCTTGCCAGAGGACAGGGAAAAGCAAGTGAAATGGCAAATTTAATAGTGGTCAGCCTCCCAGGCCACAGCATGTGGCGAGGAAAGGCTGAGAAGAGAGCTGAGAATAACCAGCCCAGGCCACCCTGTTGTCATTCAGTCCATTCCAGTCCTTTCCTTAGCTGAAGAAACTCTGCTCTCCGACACAGGAAACACACAATAGCTCACCCAGCACGGTGTCACTGAGGGACGACAGAGCGCAGTCATTCTCCTTCCTGGAACCTAAACTGTCCACACCCCCAGGATGTAATGCAGCAAGGAAAGAGAGAAAGATTAACACTTGTAGTAAGATGGGTCTAAACTGACCATCCCAATGTCCTCCTCCCACCACTCATCCCATGACCTCCTCACGCTCAGCTAGCACTCCGGCAGTGAAGATGTCCTTACCTGAGGGGGTGAGCCCAGTCTTCGCTCCCACAGGACGCAGGCGCTTCGTGACTCTGTCTTTATAAAGTTGCTGCTGTTTTCCATTGCCCGTTGCTATTGGACATGAGCGTACAATTAATCCCATGGGCTGTAGACAATGTTGTCCCCATTCTGCGGCAACGATCCAATTTCTCCTCCATAAGCAGAATCAGTCACACTGCCCCATATGCAAACCCGAGGCACACTGTCCTCCACAAACAGCCTGCAATGTCCGGGGGGCATTCTCAATGTTGTCATGTGGAAATAACCCTCTCAGTTTGGCAAGAGGACCTCAAACTCACTAGGTACGGTGTTTCAGGGACAGGAAGAAAATATTCTTGAAGTAGGTTTTTAAGTATAACTGAGAGAAGCCACTTCCACCTTCATTCGTGGCTGTCCAGAACAATGTATTGAACATCCTATATTAACCCCTGACCTGATCACTTAAAGAACAATATCCCAGCCTCACAAGATGTTGTCTCCACGCGGGTGCCGTAACTGAGACCTCAGTACATCCTTCCACTATTCCATCAGCCAAATGCTTCCAAGTGATGTAAGAACAATGAATTTCATCATATGAGTCCAAAGCCATAGTTGTTTCACAGCAAAGGAGGTCCTTAATCAGAGGCAACAACCTGAGTGATATTGTTAGAAAGCAAGAATGTCCTGACCCCTTTAAGGTCCTTCGAGCTGGGCTGGAAATCAAATTGGCAAGAGAGAGATTAACAGGAGAAGATTAAGTTCAATTTCATATCTACAGGGAATCCACACAGATGTGGAAATCCCAAAGGCATTGCAAAATAAGATATATATGTCATTCTGCACTAAGGAAGAGGGGGCAGGCATCTGGTACTTCAAAGAGAAGAAATGCAATTCAAAGGAAGATGAAAAAAAGAGTAAGTATTTAGCAAACAAATGTTTGCTGGGCCACTTTTGTTAGGTTCCTCCCTTTCCACCATAGCTAGCTCATAATATAATGTAGTTATTCATGGTGATAGCCTTCTTCCTGGAGCAGGTCCTCTTTCTAAATTATTTTGGGGTAGCTGTGTGGGGGGGTATAAAGAGTTTTTCCTGAACCTACTGGGTTTTAATGGCTTTTTAACTCTAAATAGTCTTCATGTCAACATAGTCCATTTAGCGCAGGCTGCCCTTGGGCACTGTAATACCAGGGATGTGACAAGACAGTTTATCAATTATATCTGGTGGCGTTGGCAGAAGGCATCATGAGCAGTAAAGGGAAATCACTCTGCAGAATATGCAGCTATTTCCATGAAGACAAAGTGCCCCTTCTATAAAGGAGCTGTTCAAAACAATCGACCTGGATGGTTGGTGTCCCTGGGCAATGGTACTAAATGGCACCAAATAAGGGTTCAGTGTTGGCTGCTGTCTTAGAGAGTTGGGCACTCGGCACCAGTAGAAGTCAGAACTGTGGTAAGAGGAAGTCTGTGTTTTTGTTCACATTTATTGCCTCCATCTCTGTTTCCCAGGCCACTTTGTTCATGGGCCATCTGTGCAAGCATAGAGAGGGCCAGAAAGGAAGCTCACTGAAAACTAAGTACAGGTCATGTTGACCACCCTCTGTATTTTATCTTTCTATACAGTGGATGTCCCTTGGGGAAACATGCGCACGGGGGCTCAAATAGCTTCAGAGACTGGTGGCCTTCTCAGAAGTCCGTAATATAATTTCTCTTTAGGTCATCTTGGCAACAGTCTTCCAGTCATGTTTAAAAATTACCAAGTCCCTGGTAAGTTGACCAACATAGAAGCTTACGGCCCATGAATCCATATATTTCAGGAAAACTCCTTTATCTCTTCTTTCACATCAACAGCCAACCAGTTGTAGCGTCTGAAGTTCAGCCCACCGGGAGATTTCCCTCCGACTGGCAGAGCCCACCGCAGACAGTCTTCTCATTAATTGGTCATGGGGAATTCCCCACGAGGCCAGAAGGCTGCTTTGAGGGAAAGGCGGGAAGCAGTAGGAAGTCTGAGTCATCCACTTCTGCAGGGAAGACAAGTGCTGAGAATAGAGCTGGGTTGTGAGGGAGAAAGAATAACAGCTCACCCCCGCATGTGCAAGTTCTTCACCCTGAAGTTTAAATGGAGTGATTCTTCAGCAAGCTCCTTACTTTCTGTGAGGAACTCCTTGCTGTTATAACAGCATCAGTATTATAAGCCAGTAAGGCAATAAAGAAATATCTTATCGCTGAGCATGTATTTCTGCAAACATCATATTTCACAGTCCTCCCTAAATGCACATGAGGTAAAGGAAGATGCATCTAACATCTATGTTTAGTTGATTTTTCCCAGAAAGTCTATTTTGAAATGTGAGCCTCTGGTAAATTCCTTATGGTTGTGTGTGTGTTTTTTTTTTTAAGGTGTATTCATTTGTTTGAGAGAGGGACAGAGAGAGTGGAGGAAGGAGGAGTAGAGGGAGAGGGAGAGACAAGAGACAGTCTCAAGTAGACTCCACACTCAGTGTCAGACCCAATGTGGGGCTCCATCCCAGGACCCTGAGATTATGACTTGAGCTAAAACCAAGAGTTGGTTGCTGAACCTACTGAGCCACCCAAGCTTTGCTACCCCAGGAGTGTGCTTTTTAAAACAAATTCCAGTGGCACCTGGGTGGCTCAGTTGGTTAAGCATCTGCTTTTGGCTCACGTTATGATCCCAGGATCCTGGGATCAAGTCCACATCAGGCTCTCTGCTCTGCAGGGAACCTATTTCTCTCTTCCCTCTGCCTGCCACTCTGCTTACTTGTGCTCTTCTCTCTCTCTGTCTGTCAAATAAGTAATTATAATATTTAATATAATAAAACAAGTTCCGTTTTTATATTGTCTTTGGCAGTTAGGGGAAAAATCAGATTAATTCTAGTTTTAGCCTTGGGGCACCTGGGTGTCTCTGTTGGTTAAGTATCTCACCTTTGATTTCAGCTCAGGTCATGATCTTAGGGTCATAAAATTGGGCTCTGCACTGGGCATGGAGCTTGCTTAAGATTCTCTCTCTACTCCCCTTTAACTTCCCTACCCCCCTAGTCCCCCAACCCCCACTCATGCACACATGCTCGCTCGCTCTCTCTCCCTCTCTCTCTAAAAAGAAAAAAAAAAAGATTATTTTAGCCAAACATTATTGAAACCATTGAAATCCCTCTGATAAATTCCTTATGGTTGTGCTTTTTTTTTTTTTTTTTTTTAGATTTATTCATTTGTTTGAGAGAGGGATAGAGACAGTGCAGGATTCTTTAAAATAAACATATGGTTGTTAATCCCAGTACAGAGTCTTTAAAATAAAATGATAAAATGTGCTCAAATTAACCTATGATGTTAGAATTCAGGAAGGGAAGGAAGCATGACGGAGCATCTCAGGGCTGCTATTGTTGTGTCTTCCTCCAGGTAGTCTCATGGGAGACTTCATTTTGTGAAATTACAATAAGCTGTGCCCTCATGATAGATGTACTTTTCTATCTGTACATTATATTTCAATAAGAAGAAAAAAAATGAAATGCATTTTATATAATTATGACCTTCTTGCAAGTTTCCAGGAACTAGAAACTATATCATAAAAGTTTATGAACTGCTGCACAATTTAGGCTAAACAGTTAGCCCTTCAAAATCAGTTATTAAAGGCCTGCAATGCAAGGAGTTGCATTAGATACAGGTTGTTTTTACTGAGCCAAGATTTACTGAGCACTATGACATACCGGTCTGCAGCCTAGATGCCTGAGATGATACAAGTGACCAAAACAGGCAGAAGTCCTCTTCTGGTGGAACCGAGGCCTGCTGAGATGAGACTGCCTGCAATAAATAAATTGCAAAGCCCTGAAAACTGAGTAGAAGTCACCCTTTTGTAAGAGACATTTCCCAGTAAAAGGGAAATCCCTATTTGTAAGGATGGCTCCTTCTCTGCACCTGGAAAAGGAGTATGACCAAATCTTTAGAAACTTTTATTAGTGAAGAAGGTGTGGTTTAACTCTGTGTAACAACCATATGCTTGTTTACTGGGCTTGGTGTGAAAATCTAGTTCGTCTGCCCAACATCTTTCGTCTTTAGCTAGAGATTGTATTTAAGGTGGTAATTTGGGCCATTTTAAGGAGTTACTTAGTTTTCTTGGATGTCTGGAATACACAGGAAGTAGACACGTTATTGGACTTCTGGGATTTTTTTCTCCTGTTAATCTGTCTCTTATTACACAAGGACCTACAAGAGTAGAAGGAAAAATTACTTTTCCTCCTCTATGAAAGCAAGGAAACACATGTGATGAGGAAAGCAAAGGGGAAAGGGGAAAGGAGGTCAGGGAATTAATTAAGGGAAAGATAATTGGATAATTGTAAGATTTTGATTTTTACTTTCAGTGAAATGTGGCACCATTGCAGGAATTTGAGCAGGGAGTGGCATAAGCTAACTTACATTTTCAAAGAATCTGACTGCCATTTTAGAAGAGACTGCTGAGGACGAAGGGTAGTAGCAGGGAGATCAGTCAGGAGGCTGTTGCAGTGATCCAGGTGAAAAATGACCATGGCTTGGGCCAAGCTGATGGCAGTGGATGTGTAAATAATCATCAGAATTTGGGTATATTTTGAAGGTTGAGCTGACAGGATTTGTTGAAGGATTGGATATGAGAGTCTAGAAAAGATAAGGTCAAGCACAATTTTGAGGCCTGGGGCCCCAACAAGGGTGAAGCTCTCATCAGTTCAGATGAGGAAGACTGTGGGTAGAGCAGGAGTGAGGAAGAAGATTAGCAGTTCAGGGTCGGGCACATTAGATTTGAGGCGTCTATTAAACATCCTAGTGGAGAAGTCAAGTAGGAGGTTAGGTATATATGAATTTAGAGTCTAGGATAAATGCAAAGATGCAAATATAAATTTCAGATTAATAGGCATAGAGATTGTATTTATAAGCCTGGATGAAGTAACCAAAAAGAAAGCATAAAATAAAGAAGAGAACCAATGATTAAAGTCTGGAGCCCTCCAAAAGAAGGATCCATCAATGGAGAAAAAAGGAACAACCCATTCTGTCCTAGGATATTCCAAGCCTGGAACAGGACCAGTTGATTTCACCACTGTAATAATTACCTCCCAGGAAATAAGTCCAAGGACATTCTTCCAGTTTCTATGCCAAGACATGATCATGAGTTATTGCAGAGTGCCCAGTACATAGTAAGGGCTTCTTAATTATTGCAAATTGTTGAATGAATTATTTCAGGGCTGTGGAGATTGACCAAATCCCTTGAGACTTGACCCCTTATTAGAAAAACCTGGCATTATAAATATATTTAGACTTCCTCCCTCTATCTGCCCTCTAGGCACACTGGGGACTAGAGAGGTAAAGGTGGTTCCTTATTGGGGACTTAGCTAGAAACCTACAAGCTATTCCACACAGTGTCTATTGCTCATGCCTGACCAACTCTACCTACATCCAGTTGTTTTTTCGTTTTGTTTTGTTTTGGTCCTTAAACATCTGTCCTGCTGTAACCTAGCATCCTTCTGCCCAGAGCTTCTGTCTCACTGGGTCTCTCAGTGCAGACTCTCACTACATTGAACAGCATACTTCACTGGAGCTTCTGCTTAAATTCACCTCTTCAGGGAAGCCTACTACCACCTTTCCATCTCACACTTTCTAGTCTCTTCCACTTTTCACTCTCTTTATACCACTAACTGTCATTATATAATACAATGATTTTGATTTGTTTTGTTGGTGCTATGGGTTGGATTGCATCCCCCACCCCCGCTAAAATTTGTACATTGAAACCCTAATCCCCAGTGAGCTATATTTAAAGTAAGAAAGGTTAAACAAGGTCATGGGGTGAAGCCCCGATCCAGTAAGATTAGTGTCCTTCTAAAAAGAGACACCAGGAAGTCAGCTCATTCTCTGCCCTATAAGGACACAGTGAGAAAATGGCCATGTGCGAGCCAGAAGGAAAGCCATTGCTAGAAACTGAGTCAGCCGGCGCCTTGATCTTGGACTTCCCAACCTCCAAAACTGTGAGAAATAAACATCTATTGTTTCAGCCACCTTGTCTATGCTATTTTGTTATGGCAGCACAAGCTGACTAAGCTAGTTGTCACCTCCCACCTCTCCCACTAAAACAGTCTCTTTAAAGCAGGTAAAGTCTTTTGTTCTTTCTTTTCCCCCAGTGGATAGATCTAGAACAAAGCCATGCCCATAGCAGGTAACTCATTAACTCTTGATGAATGAATCCACTCTCTCAGATCTGGTCAAGATACCACTTAATTAAATAATTATATGGATTACCCACCAAGTGGAAAGATCTATGCTCAGCATTAGTAAAAGTAAAGAACATGTGATCCCAGCCTTAGAAAAGTCTACAGTCCGGTTGCTCTGGGTTAGGTTGTTCTCTTAGGCTGATAGCAACTCACTTCCTCCAACTCCAAATTTTGTTTCCCCTCAGGCTCCTTAGAAGAGGCGCAGGGCTGCGGGAAATAACAGCCTTCATGTTAGCAGAGACTCCAGGTGTTTTCCATGACAGTGATCTCCGGACAAACAGAGCAGATTTTCAAAGCAAATTTAGCTCCACATTTGAGATGAATCGTCTGTATTTTGTCTTATAAATCGTGCCCAGCAATCCTTTTCTCAACCTTAATCCTTGAGGAGTGGAGGAAATGGTGTTTCTGACCAAACAAGTTAGAGAACAGGGTTCTATCATAAAGCCACTTGCAGGAAAGGGTTTGAAGGAAAACCTATGATTCCCTTGTCAGGAGGGTCTCGGGATCTTATATCCTTGGTTAAACTCTGTGTTTGAAAAGTTGCCAAAGTACACACACACACACACACACACACACACACACACACACACGCACATTACTGTGTTCAGACTGAAACCAGCTCCATGAACCTGGAGATGAGAGCCCAAACTAGTTATTTGTGTGGGAAAAGTAATAATATTATGGATCCAGCAGCTCGTAGAAAAAGAAAAGACAGGAGGAGGAGGGGAGGAAAGGAGAAAAAAAGAAGAAGAAGGAGAAGGAGAAGGAAGGAGGAGGAGGAGGAGGAGGGCAGTAAGAAAAACTTTCAGAGTCTCACAGCTCCCTTCCCTGTTAGGAGGTAAAGGGTTTTATTTCTGTCTCAAGCGTAGGCTTAGGCAAACCCAAGTCTTGCTCTTTGTGGTGGGCTTCTGAGCAGGGTAAATGGAAAAAGGGAAATTCCTGGCAAGCCCTGGCTTGGAGATGGTACAAAAAAACCTCAGTAAGTATAGTGTATTTCCTTCTTTCCTGAATCCATACAAATTTGCCCAGTAAAACTTTCTTTAGTCCTTTACTGATTCCAAAACTTATTTTAATTCTTGCCTTTCACTTCTTATTTCCTTCCCCACAGATGGTACTGGGTAAAATATATGCCTGTAAAAAAGTAAAGCTTAAAAGACTTTCTTTTCTTTTTTTGTCTTTGAAATGTTTCACATGACTTCATGATAGTCCCACCTCATCCACCCACACTTACATTTTTCCTCTTCCTAGCATTAATAGGTCTAAACATTCAGTTAGGCAGGAAATTCATAATAAGGAGCTTCGCCTTATTCTCTTGCCTCCTGAAGGAGTTTTTAGAAATATAGAAGAGTTTCAATTCTAGGTATAATGGAGTAAGTACATACATTCCACCCTGCCACCCTGCCCCCACCTACTAACTGCAGCCATAAAATCTGGACAGAATACATAGGTCATCTAAGGACTCTGAAAGTACGTAGTAGTAGGCAGATTGGAGAAGACAACCAAAATGGTGAGTTTACCACTTTTACTCTTCTGATATCCCTTGAAATGAAATCAGAGCTGCTAAAAACCCAGAGTGAGCACCAAGGCACTAACAGAGAGAGCTCCAGGAGAGGTTCTTTAATTCTAGCTCAAAGAGTCAGAAAGGGAATTGCTAGTACTCGGAGAGGCTGGGGGAAACCATTATATATATATATATTTTTTTTTTTTTCTTTTCTCCAATTTTTCTCATTCACTTGTGTCTCCAAGAAATCCACAGTTGTGGCAGTAACAGAAGCATGCAGGAACCAAAACTCTGAGAAAGGAGCACATTCCTCTCTAGTTGAAGAAGCTGTGATTCCAAGGGGATGAAGCAAACTACTGTGGCTTTCTCTGTCTCCGTGTTCTCTCATCAGTTGGCCATAGATGTGGGTCAGTTGCAGGAAGTGAACAACAGAGTAGAGTTAACAAAATCCCAGCTTTCTGGCCAAAAGACCAAAGAGGAGCCCCAGGACCCCATAAGGTACCAAGGAGATGACAAGGAGAAAAGAGTTCAGGATTGCACCTCCTTAAAGTTGTTTACAAACTTCTGAGCTTACTCCTGACTTGCACATGTGTGGATCTGAGTCTTAACTATGGGAACATTGAAAACCAAGCAATAGGACTGACTACTGCCCAGATCCTGGACTGGAAACAGGGTGGTACATACAGGAGACAGATCAGAATAGTACTGCAAAGGTTTTATAAACCAGACTGACACTGGAATCTTACATGTGGCTGATTGGAATTTGCCACTTTCTTACATGTGGCTGATTGGAATTTGCCACTTAAACCCAACTGTGTCAGTTGCCTGCTAAAACAGAAATATCATTATTCTTTATAAGATTTATCTAGAATCTCATAACATGGAAATCAAAATATCTAGAATACCATCCAAAAGTATGCGACATATAAAGGACCAAGAAGATCATGACTCATTCAGGAGGAGAAGTTAAGAGACGCCAACTCCAAGATAACATAGACGTTGGAATTATCAAAGACTCACTAGTGGAGCTCTTGCAAAAATGCTCTACCAAGTAAGGAAGTAAACTCTTATATAAATGGAATGATAGAATGCCTCAGCCAAGAAATAGAATATATAAAGAAGAACCATTTGAAAATGTCAGCACTGAAAAATATAACAACTTAAAAATGAAAACTTACTGGATAGGCCCAACAGCAAAGGAAGTTAACAAAGAAAAAGTGAGCTTGAAGATAGATCAATAGAAAGTATCCAGTTTGAACAACAACAACAACAAAAAGACTGAAAAAAAAGAGTGAAGACTTTTTTCATTGAAAAAAATGAAGAGGGGCCTATAGAACAAAACCCAAAAGTCTCACTTTGTGTCATCAGAGTCTCAGAATTAAAGAGCGCTATGCAGAAAAATATTAGAAGAAATAATAGCTGAAAACTTCCCAAATTTATCAAGAGTTGTAAACTTACAGATTCAAGACCTTCAGCATAACCGCAAAGAGATAAACCCCAGGAAATCTACTCCCAGACACAGTAGAACCAAGAAGCTAAAGTTTTTTTTTAAACTGTAAAAGCTAATGACAAAGAAAAATTATTGAAAGAGATCACCAATAAATGATATGTATTACTTGTAGGGAAATCGTGATTTGAATAGATTTCTCACCAGAAATCATGGGTGGGGGGGATGAAATATTTTTTAAGTGTTCAAGGAAAAGAACTGTCACTGTCAGAATTCCATAACTGGTAAAAATACTCTTCAGTAATTAAGAGGGGAAAGAAGACATTTTCAGATTAAGAAAAAATAAGAGAATTCCCCGAGGGCAGGTTTGTTCTAAAATAACAGCTATAGGACTTCTTCAGACAGAGTGAAATGATACTTGAAGGAAACTTACAGCATCAGTCATGAAAGAAGAGCAACAAAGATGGTAAATATCTTGGAAAATATATACTATTCTTTTGCTGAATATTTCAAAATATGTATGATGGTTGAAAGCAAAAATTATAACACTGCCTGAGAAGTTTTAGTGTATATAAATGTAATATATAAGACAGCTACAGCATAAAGCTGGAAAGAAAAAGAGATATATATGGTGGAAAATGTTTTATATTCCACATATCAAGTAGTAAAATATTGATTCTACGTACATTTTGAAAAATTAAGTATGTGTATTGAAATTTATGAGATTCAGAAAAAGCGTGCTTACAGGGAAATTTATAGAATTAAATATTTATATTAGAAAAACAGAAAGGTTTGGGGGGTGCCTGGGTGGCTCAGTTGTTAAGCATCTGCCTTCAGCTTAGATCATGATCCCGGAGTCCCAGGATGGAGCCCCACATCGGGCTCCCTGCTCAGTGGGATGCCTGCTTCTCCCTCTCTCACTCCTTCTGCGTGTGTTCCCTCTCTCACTGTGTTTCTCTTTGTCAAATAAATAAAATCTAAAAAAGAGAAAAACAGAAAGATTTCAAATCAATCATCTAAATCCCTAATTCATGAAACTAGAGAAAAAAAAAGCAAAAGCAACCCAAAACAATCAAAAGGATGAATATAAAGATAAGAGCATATATCAATAAAATTGAAAACAGAGAAACAATAGAAAAGCCAATGAAAGCAAAACTTTTTCTTGACAAAGACTATATATATGTATCTATATTTACATATATTTAGATTTTTATATATTTTATTCACACACACACACTGCTAGCAAGACAGAAAAATGACACGTTACCATTATCAAGTATGAAAAGGTGTGTGACACCAGATTCAGCAGACATTAAAAGGATAATAAGGAAATAATATGAGTAACTCTACATTATAAATTCAGGAACTTGTAAAAATGGATTAATTCATAGAACAACAATGAAAAAAAACCCCAATACTCAGCCAAGAACAACTAAGTAACCTGAATAGTCTTACAACTATTTAAGAACTTTATTCCTAGCTAAAAATCATCCAGAAAGGAAATTTCCAGGTGCAGATAGTTTCACTGGAACATTTAAAGAAGAACTAGCACCAACCACACAAAATCTCTTCCAGAAAACAGAAGAGGAAATAATACTGCTTAATTGATTTTATGAAGTCAGCATTACTCTGATTAAAAAAGAATATTGAAGGGGCGCCTGGGTGGCTCAGTTGGTTAAGCGACTGCCTTCGGCTCAGGTCATGATCCCGGAGACCCCGGATCGAGTCCCACATCGGGCTCCCTGCTCGGCGGGAGGCCTGCTTCTCCCTCTCTCACTCTCCCTGCTTGTGTTCCCTCTCTGGCTGTGTTTCTCTCTGTCAAATAAATAAAAAATCTTAAAAAAAAAAAAAAAAAGAATATTGAAGAATACCAGAGACCAACATTCCTCATGAAAATAGATACAAGAATCCTCAGCAAAATCAAATGCAACAATAAGTAAAAATATATACATATATACCATGCCAAGTGGAATTTATCCTGCAAATGCAAGACTGGTTCACAGTTGAATATCAGTCAATACAACCTACCAATCCACCATATTAACAGTCTCAAGAGTAAAACACACGTGCACACACACACACACACACACACACACGACACCAAAACTATGATCGAGAGACAAAGAAATTGATAAATTGGGCTTTATCAAAATTAAAAGCTTTTGTTCTGCAAAGGCTATTAAGAGCATGAAAAGACAAGTTACAAATCTGGAGAAAATATTTTCAAATCATGTTTCCAACAAAGAACTTTTATCCAAAATATATAAAGAACTCTTAAATATCAACACTAAGAAAACAATCCAATTTTAAAATGGACAAAAGACTTGAATACTTTACTAAAGAGGATATAGGCATGGCCAATAAGCTCATGAGAAGAGGTTTAACATAATTAGCCATTAAAGAAATTGAAATTAAAACCACAATTACACATCTAGTAGAGTGGCTAAAACAAAAATAAAATACCAAGTGGTGGCAAGCAACTGAAACTCTCCTACTTTACTGGTGGGAATGCAAAGTGATACCAGCAGCCTGGAAAATAATTTGGAAGTGTCTAATGAAAGTAAACATATTTATCTAGCAATCCCACTCCTAGGTATTTACCATGGAGAAATAAATACATTTCCAAAAACAAAAACAAAAACAAACCCCTTTGTTCATAATTGTATATTGGCTCTCGTCACAATCACCCCAAATGTGAAACAACCCAAATGTCCTTCAACTGATAACCAGATAAACTGTAGTACATCTAAATAATGTAAGACTACTCAACAATATAATGCAACCTACTATTGAATCATGCAACAAGTTGGATGAATCTCAAAGGCATTAAGCTGAGTGAAAGGCACCGGTCTCGAAAGGTTACCTACTAAATAATTCCACTGATGTGAAATTCTCTAATAGACAAAATCATCCATGATGGACAATAGATAAATGATTGGTGATCTCTTAGGGATTAGGGGTTGGGGGAGACAGTGATGACAAAGGGATAGCATGAGGGAGTTCTTTTGGGGTGATGGAACTGTTCTATATCTTGATCCTGGTGGTGGTTGCATGATTTTATACACGTGTGAAAATTTATGGAATTACACATACAGAAAATATAAATTTTATTTGTATTAATTAAAAAACTAGAAAAAAACACAGAAGATTACACAGCTATAAAAAAAGGTAAAAAAATCATTTTACTCAATTTTCCCTTTCCATTTCTCTTGGATAGAAAACAGTTTAGGCAACATACTTTCAGATTTAATACTCTACACGTTTGTTCATTTCCAACTTCCATCCAAGTATCCATGCAACTTGAGTCACCAAGTATAGATCTGGAGCAGATAGCTGGGGGAAAGGATAGGCTATCAGAAAGTTAATGACTTGGCCTATTGCCAACTTTTAAAGAAACAAGGAGGACATTCAAACTTAATGGAAGTATTCAGTCCATGAGACAAGGAGACATGCTTTAGCTTTTTAATCAGCCTTTCCTGCAATATGTTCTAACAGATTGCTGGGTCTGCAAATGACCAACTTCAAGTTCGTAGGCTCACAGGGGAGAAACTGTTACCTTTCTATGTTCCTTAAAGCAAAACTCTATGTAGCAGAATGGTGCCACTGGACTCAAAATAAGATAAGACTAAAAGTTTGGTGATTTTTTTTTTTTTTGATAGACTAATGCTCCCTGGGATCTTATCTGCCTTATGTATAATTGGTCCCAATATCCAGCACATAGTAGATGTTCATTTAGTGTTTATTGGCGCCATTGAATATTAGATGGTGGTTTTAACTTGCTAAGATTATTTTAGGATCCTTAGTTCCAGACCAGGTTAGTGGGCATAGTAAAAATAAGAGGAAAATACCTGGTAGAAAAAAAGTGGGTTTTGGTAAAATGCTTTTCATAGTGAGAATGTCATCTTCCAAGTAAGGAAAGGGCAGCAGCATCCAGAATCCCACTGATGTAGGTCACGGAATTGGCCTTGACTCCAGCCTGGGGTCTGGCTCTCCAGCACCCACAGAGCAGATGGCCCCAGGGTTAGAACCGGCAGGTGGAGATGGAGACTCCCCTGTGCCCCGGGGAGCAGAAGGCCGTGCGGTTTGAACACATCAAGAGTGACCTGCGAACTTGCTTTATCTTGGCTTGACTGATTTTTGAATTACTTTAGAAAAGGCGGGGACACTTTTATCAGAGTACACTGCATTACCTCAGAGAGCAATCAGCTCTGGAATGGAGGCAATACCAGCCGGACCAGTACTGTCCCAGCGTATCTGCGGTGCTTGGCTGTCTGCTCCCTCTCTACCCAATAGTGTCCTCTGCTTATGCATTTGCTCCTGTTCACGTTACTACCAAACAGATCTTTCAGAATTTCCTGGCTCCCATGGGTTATAGAGTGTTAGGGACCTACAGGAGTGTATCAGAGCCTAGCCAATGGATGGCCTACCCTCGGGTCATGGATACCTGTACCTAGGATCACAGGGTGCGAACGAAGCACAAAATACCAGGGACTGGGAGTGAAGCTGTTTCCTTCACTGAGTGTGTGTGAGTGGCAGGAGCTGACATTTCATGGACAGTGTTTCCTCTGGAGTTTGGGGCTGCGACTGGCAGTGCTTGTGCCATTCTTCTTATTCCTTTATATTACACAGCTGGTCGAGGGGAGGGCAACGGAAGTGGCTCTTTTTGGGCTGGAAGGACACACTCATGAAAAAAGACTGTAGCACATAATTCTTGTTGACCCTCAGGTCCCACAGAGAGAGAACGTTGCTCTCCTGGGGGCTGAGGCGCCCGATGCTGTCTGCATCCTTTGCGGGGAGACAGCACATGTGTTGACCAAGAACATGAATGTAGGCTGTCTTGGCTTCTCATCTCAGTATGGCCACTTACTCTGCAATTTTGAGTAAATAAACTTGCCCTCTGAACTTCGGTTTTCTTCGTTATAAAACAGAGATGATTATCTTTCATTTGAAGCTTGTTTAAAACAAAATCCTAACCATCTTACTCTACTACCCAAAATTCTGGTCTGGTTTTCCATTGCTCAGAATCACATCCCAAGTCCTTACCAGCTGCCAGTGCCCTGAACAGTGTCTATATCTTCTTCATTTCCAGGCCATCTCCCGTCTTGCTTCCTGGCTATTCCTGGTACTCTATGGGTGCGCTTCTGCCCCCAGTCCTTTGCAATAGATGTGCCTCCTGTCTAAAAAAAGCTTCACCCACGTAGCTTCGAGATGCACTCCACGATCAACTTTCAGTCTGTGCCAAAAGAGGACTGTCTTCATCAAGTCTCCCCTGACGACTCAGTTTAAAATTGTAACCACTCACTCTTCCCCCTGCATTCTAGATTCCACTTGCCCTGCTCTACTTTTCCTTTCTAACACAGTGCATAATTAATTATTGATCTTGCTTGTTTTCGCTCTCCCTCAGTAGAATAGAAACCCTGGAGAATGCAACTTTTGTCTGTTTTCTTTACTGATCTGTCTCCAGCACCTAGCACACCGTAGGCACAGTGTAGTTGTTCAAACAATAATTTTGAATGAATGAGTGAGTGTATGTCAACTGCCTTCTGGCTTCATTTCCTTGCACTGCAAACTCAACTTCTGATAATTACTCCAATCATCCCTTTCATTCATTCATTTATTCATTTGACAATTATTTATGTATTCATTCTGTATTAGACATTGGAGATAGAACAGGAGCAAAACTAAGTAACTTCTTCTTTACCTGCTAGGAAGGCAGGCAATAAATACATCAACAAGTAAAAATGTACTATACTATGAAGTGCTATAGGATACCTGAATATGCCATCTAAACATATGACGTTAGGTGACCAGAATATGCTGCAAAATATGCCTCTTTGGCATAAGGATTATTGTGAACTGATCATTTTGAAAAACAGCAGATACAGAAGAAACTTTGAAAACAGAATAGAAGCTATGTTGTAAGGGAAATTTGCGTTCATAAAATACACCAGGGTGTCTCCCTCTCTAATCCAGGAAGAGAAGGATGAAATCACAAGATTCCTGAATCACAAGAAACTCTCATCCAGGCAGAGAGCATCAACATAATCTGCGTAACAAAACCTACCCTTGTTTACCATGTTTTTCCTGGTCGCTTTTCCATAACTTGCCTCCCCTGCCTCCACATCCTTCTTCCTTTGTGTTAGCTGAGGATGGTGTTTAAGCCCAAATTCCAAACCACCTCTTTCAGTTACTCTCCCCTGAGTTTCTCCTGTATGTGTGAGATACACACGTTAATAAGCTTCTGTTTGTTTTCCTCTTACTAATCTGTCTTTTGTTACTGAACCCAGAAGGGTAGAAGTAAGCATTTTTCCCTCCCCCTGGTGCCGTCGTGTGCTCATGAAAGAATCAAGCAGGGTGAGATGGAGAATGCTCCTTGGGGTAGGCCGGCCACTGAGGCATTCCTGGAGAAGTGACATTTGAGGAAGAGTCTGAGTGAGATGAGGTGAGCCATGTGGCTTTGGGGAAAGGTGTTCCTGGCAAGAGACCAGGAAGGGCAAGAGGCCCAGAGGGAGCAGAGCTGACATGCTGCTGCTCTCGCCCAGCCGAGCGTCGGGCAGCACAACCTGCCGTCACCACACCTATACCTGCTCAGCTGAATTCCACCAGAGGAACATCCACCACCGGGCAGACTGTCGATCCCTTGTGTCGCCTCTCAGATGGGCTCTCACTGCTGCCATGACAGCTATTTCCAACATTCACACCTCACCCAGCCCAAAATAATACGAACAACAATAGCAACAACTAACCTTTCCTCACACATTCTGTGGCCCAGGCCCCTGTGCTACATTATTTTCCTTCCCCTCCCCGCTACGTTCACTTCAGTTAATCTTCCCCTCAAACACGGGGGTTAGGTTCTGTTCTTTTATAGTTGAGAAAACTGAAGCTGGGACAGAGAAAGTCACTTGACCCAGCATGCTGCTGCTCATCACTGGTGAGCTAGGAGTCAGTCCCTCGCCACAAGTGTACTGACCCAGCCCAAATTCCAGCCCCTCCCTACTGGAAACTACTTCATCTCATCCCCTATTTCATCCGCTCAGAAATCTGAAAGCGTGGAGGTTCTCAAGCACGAAGGCCCTCCGATTACTGGCATAATGACTGGCCACATTTCATCAACTCAAACAGATGATTGATTATAAGAAACACCATTATTTCACATAACGCTAAGAAAATATTGTGAAACACTATTAAGACAATTCCTATACAAGAGATGTTTCAGGGTGAAAATAAACCTTTTTCAAGGTTCAACACTTGGCAATTTTTTTTTTTTTTTTTTTAAAGATTTTATTTATTTATTTGACAGAGAGAAACACAGAGAGAGAGGGAACACATGCAGGGGGAGTGAGAGAAGGAGAAGCAGGCTTCCCGCCGAGCAGGGAGCCTGATGTGGGGCTTGATCCTGGGTCTCCAGGATCATGACCTGAGCCGAAGGCAGTTGCTTAACCAACTGAGCCACCCAGGCACCCCGACACTTGGCAATTTTTAAGTATAGCAATCCACACCCATCAAAACTCTTTCCTTCCTATGTCGAAAGACGAGCTGTTGCTCCCAAAGACCAAAGCCCTCTTGCTATGTTCTTTATTCTATGTTCCTTGACTTTTTCCATTGATTTTTCCTTTCTCTCTGGTGATTTTAACTCTACCTTTCCCAGACTAAAAACATCTTCAGGTTTCTCAACCTGACAATCATCTGCTTGACCCACGCTCTATCATCCTCTAGATTTTATCCCATTTTTCTTATTCTCTTCATATTTCTTTTTCCTTCCTGTCTTGTATTTATGTTGAGAGCTATAATAGCGATCACAAGAGAGACAGCAGATATTTGGGTCTTAATTGTAGAGCCTTACTATTTGTTTGCAACATCTTTGCTTTGGGCATATGTTGTTGTGGTTCTCTGCCCAGGAAACGTTCTACTGGGGATCCAGATTTCTCCCACATCAACCAACAGAAACAATGTTGAGGGTACATGCTTCAGGAGGACTGACTCTCCCCATCTCAATCCCTTCCTCGAGGAATGGGCACACGATCCAGGCCTGGCCATAATATTACATCAAGGCTAGCATTGGCGTCCCGTTGCAAGGATAAGCACATTACTGAAGCTAGGGCAATCAGAATTCTACCCTGAACTTTCCTCTTGGAGTTCTATGAAAGATTCTTGCACTGCTAGTGGCCATTTAGTTTGCCATGTGGAAGTAGCCTATATAAGAGATGGAGAAAGATAGGGTCCCTGATGTCATTGTTTGATCTCTTAGATCCAAAGATGCCTAAACTAGGCTACTCTTAGACTTTTCAGGTACATAAGCTAATACATTACCTTTTTGTTCATGCCATTTGATTTGTGTTTCTGTCACTTGAAATCAAGAGTGCTGATGTGGTGGTCTGTGTTCCTTTATGCTATGGTCAGTCAAGTATAGCCACAAAAGGAAACAGAAAAGGCACAAGAAAACAACATTTATTTTATATATATATATATATATATATATATATATATATATATATATATATATACAAATATATCTATTATAAATATATATATTTATTTTATATGTATATATATATATCTATCAAGGTCACCTCTTCCACATAGGGTCACAGAGGAATGGCCAGGTTTTGGTCAAGTGGCAGAAGAAAGAGCAAAGAGCCTTGTGACTTTCCATGAGAAAGAAAAGCCTGGGCAAAGACCAACAGTCTAGGATTGGCTACAATGTTTTAATAATTTTAACACACTCTAGACTATTTGGGTCGTCTCAAAACTCCTAACATCTGGCCCTGGGATGATTAAGGCAGAAGAACATTGTGTCCTGGAGTATAGGGCTAGATAGAGGAGGTGTGGCTCTGGGCTGGTTAGATTGTATACCAAAAGCATGCTCCCAGCTAAGTCCTTTGCTAGCTCTAAGAATTGGCTGGCCTCAGAAGGGACAGGCTGTCTCCACCCAGAAAGTGTGGGGTTTTTTTGTTTTTGTTTTTGTTTTAAGATGTCAAAACATTATAATACCCCCCAAAAATAAAGATCTATATAATACCTAAAGTTTACAGTTTTCAAAGAGCTTTGAGATAGATTATTTTGTTTGATCCTATGGGTTTGGGGGGCAAAGTGTTTGTCTTGCTCATGAGTAACTTCCTGGGACTTAGCACTTGCTGGGCATATACCAGGTATCCAAAATTATTTGTTGAATGAAGTGAGCAATGTATGTGCTATACCCCATTTTATAAATACTCCATATTATAAAACAGGAACTGTGAGCAGAGAGCCAGATGGGTTGTAGATCTGGGTTAGTGTGCACTAAGTTAAGCAGCTATGGTAGAAGACTAAATGGAGCGGGGGCAATGTAAACGGTGTGAATTGGGATTACAACACCGGTGTCAAATCCACTGTAGTCTTTTTTTTCTGGAGTCTTACAGCACTACTTAACCATCTGTCCCATCAACTTTTGCTCCTTTACAATCCATATCTGATCAATGGCCAGAGAGATCTTGCTAAGGTATGAGAACATACTGCTTCCAATAGTTTCCCTTTACTTTCAGGTATTCAAGTCCAAATCCTCAACATATCATGCCAGTTCCTTATGGTCTGACTTCACCTCCCCCCACCCCATCCCAGGGGTTCATTTCCTCTTATCCTTCAGTCTAGCCATAATAGCCTTCGTTTCATCCTCACTCAAGTCCTTTGCCTAGAACACTTTTCCTCTTCTACTCTTCTCCAGTTACTTTCTCCTCAATATTAAGTTCCAATATCATTTCATCCGGAGCCTTCCTTGAGTTTTCTTTCCCTACTCATTCTAGATCCGGCCCCTTGTTATCCACTCTTGTTCCCGTGTTTTCATTCCATGGCACCTATCAGTTTTCAACTGACTATAGACCATCCAGAAGGCCACCAAATAAGCTGCTGATCAAGTAAAACTTAGAAATACCTAAAAAATCAGGAGCTGATATTTATAGGGTTTTGAGGTCCAGACTCAGCTTTGTTTTAAGGGGATCTCACTGAGCTCAGGCAAAGTTCTTGAAATAAAAATTTAGGATTGGTGAATTTAGGGTAAGATGAGTCTCTAAGCTAAATAAATTCTTGAAGATAAGTGAACAGGTGTTTGATGAATGAGCAGTTTCCAAGTTAGGGTTAGATTACAGTTGACTCAAACAATGTGGGAGTTGGGGCATAACACTTTTGCACAGTTGAAAACACATATATAACCTTTGACCACCCCCAAATTTAACTACACTTAGCCTGTTAGTGATCAAATCATTACCAATATAAACATTCAGTGAACACATATTTTGTAGGTTATACACATTACATACCATATTTACAATAAAGTAAGCTAGAGAGAAGATAATCATTAAGTAGAGAAAAATACATTTACAGTACTGTACTGTATTTATTTTTTTAAAAATCTGCATATGAGTAGAGAGTGCAGTTCAACCCAAATGTTCAAAAGTCAACTGTATTTTGTCTTCACTCCTGTTAGAGTGGGAAATAGAAGTAGGAAAACTAAGTTTCAACAGGAAATACACATCTGGAATTCAGGAGAGATAAAAGCTAGGGCAATATAAGTACCTTTTATGAATTTAGTTCATTCAGAATGACTTCAGAGTCAAAGTGATGTGGAACTGTTGCATGACTATCATTGCTAGAAATCTGACTTTATTAGAGAAAAATCCTCAGAAATCCATTTAGATTGAAAGCCTTCCTCAGTCTGCCAAGAGCAAGCCTAATTAAAATGTCCTAGGTTGTAAAGATGATAATAAATACATCCATAGCACTTTCTGTGTGCCAGGCCCCCTTCTAAGTCCTTTACCTCCATTAATTCATTAAACCTCATAATAACTCAGTGAGGTAAGTGCTATAATCATCTCTATTTACAGATAGGAGACATAAAGAACTGAGCAAAAGCCACTTGCAACTACACGAAATAGGACTGGCTACCTTAGCATAACTTTCTATTATGGGAAATTCTTGCCCAAGGAGATAAAGTTGCAAAATATTTGTTTCAAGAACATCTTGATAATTTATTTATCTGAAGAATAGACTGTACAACTGTGAAAACCAGATTGCTTATCAAAGTGTTGCTTACTTATCAAGGATTTCTTCAAAACCCAAGCCTGGTTGAGTTTGCCAATCTTAAACTATGATATGACAAACTTAACCCAGTCACAAGCAGGCCTCCATGCTGAAAATCCCACCCTAAACCTGACTGCCTAAACCTTATAAATATTCATCCTTAAGTCCCCCTTCTGAAACACATTAAATTTTATCAAGACGGTACTCTCCCTTACTGCAATAAGCAATGAATTTGGCTTTGCTTGACCAAGAGGTTATTTTTGTGGGCTTTTCAGGGAGTTAGTAGTTAACAGAACCAAGGGACTAATGCCCCATGCCCAGTGCTTTACTAACATGTGCTCTAATATTGTATGGAGAAGGAAGTAAGGCCAGGATTTACTATTGAAATGGACACCCACCTCACTTAGTGAAAGAAAGTACAGTTTTATTTTATTTATTATTTATAAAGATTTTTATTTATTTATTTGACAGAGAGAAACACAGCCAGAGAGGGAACACAAGCAGGGGGAGTGAGAAAGGGAGAAGCAGGCTTCCCGCTGAGCAGGGAGCCCGATGTGGGGCTCAATCCCGGGCTCCAGGATCATGACCTGAGTTGAAGGCAAGTGCTTAATGACTGAGCCTCCCAGGCACTCCAAAAGTCAGGTTTTAAATAAAACTAAGAGCAGAATTCTTTGTGTCTGTTACATAGCTCAGCATATCATTAAATTAAACTAAATGTGAATGTAGACTAAAGGGCAGAAGCATATACTTAAATAGGTATAGCCAAAGACATCCTCAGAATTGGCCAGGTGACAATGAAGTTTAGGGTAGAGGAAGGCCCCTGGAAGTGTGAGGTACAGAGATTAAAAGTACTAGCTTTGGATTCATAGATGGGTTTAAGTTTTGGCCTCACCATTTGCCAGTGATTTGATGAACAATATTAACTTCATTGAACCTCAGTAGCTCACCCATAAAAGAGGGATAATAGTCGTACCTACATCATTGAGTTAATATGAGGACTAAATGGGACAATGCAGGCCAAGAGTTTATCACGGTGTAATTGGTGGTGTTTATTGTTATTATTATAACTCACTGCACGATTTTAGGGCTTAGGGAGAGGGAAGATAAGGTCAGTGGTATACTTGAAGGGGATTGGAGAATTTAAAAAGAAGAAGCAAAATGTCTTATATGCTGGGGATTCTGGATTGTGTTTTTCTGTAGTTGTCTGGTATTTTTCCAGGAAGACCAGTTCCTGAGGCCAGGAAGATCATTTCACCGCTACACTGTCTCTCCATGTATTAAAGCACTGTTTACTCTCTATAGGGCTGCCTAGGCAGAGTTTAGGACTGTAGCAGAAGCTTGACCCCAAAAGTTTAAGAATTTAAAATCCTGGGAGAGAGATGAAATCTGTCAGTGAAAAACATCTAAGTGTTTTTGTGAAGCTATGTAGGAGGAGACTACTGTTGTTTTTTAGATGTTATCACTGGTGATGCAAAAGAACATGAGCTCACGGAGTCCAAGGTTGTTCTTTTCCAAACTTGCTTATTCACTAACCAAGCCAGTCCTGCCCAGAAGAATAGAGACGAGGTGCTAAGTGATTCCAGGGCTTGCCATGCCAGTTTTATGTCTGGTCTCCACTTATGAGTACTCTTGGGAAAGGAGGCCATGTTTCTGGTTGTTTGTAGTACTACAAAGCTACTGTTTATTCTGTATTTATCATGTATCCCTAGGGGTTGCTGCTTATGTATGTATTTGTTTCTGAGGGAAAAGAACCAAGTTTTTTATTTCTTCATTTCTTGCATTTGAAGTATTCCTCAATGACTCTCCTGGCCTGAGACTCTTTGCCATAGTCTTCAACCACCACACAACTGAGCTTTCCCTCTCGGTCCATTTTGGAGGCCTGCCCATTCCCCTCGTTTCTTGTCATCAACCTTAACTAGGTTGACTTGGTGTTCAGCACAAAGGGCCTCCAACAACTTTCCATACGTAGCCTCATCACGGTTGGACACAAGCGCTCAAAGATGGGCTTGGCACTCATCTAAAGCTTCAGCAGTTTGGCAAAGTCCACATGCTAGGCGGTCAATGAGGGCAGTCTTCATCACCTCTTGGAAAGCAGTATTAATGTCCACTATGCCTTCAGCAGCGATGCCTTCCTTGGCCACAGTGGTGGGTTATGGGTGGACCTAAATCTTGACTGCACCCAGCCTCTGCCAGTGCACAACCCAAGGGCAATTGGAAAGAGCTCATCATCTTATTTAATCCTTCTCACAAAACTTTCCAGGTATTATTACCCATATCAGTGAACTCCTACTTGACTTCCTTGTGATTTCTTATTAAGTACTCCCAACTTGGTGAAAGAGATCTGGGGTCAAGACAGCTCAATACCTTGTAAGCAGACAGGAGAGATGTGTGTGGTGTTTGATTGCATGAGCGAACAGAGAGGAGTAGAAAGAATCGACACTAATGAGTTCAAAGCAGAAGTAATAGGATGGAAAGATGACAAGTTGGACAAGAAAGGCTAAGGACTTCTGTTTTAACAGTGTGGCCTTAAATCATAATTACACATTCAGGGAAGCATCACTAAGTATAAATATGGAAATCTCGAGGGTGATCTTGAGAAAATGGGACTGGAAAGGGTGAACTATTGTATGATTCTAACGTCCCACTTGGAAAGTTGGGCAGTTTTCCAGACCCCAAACGAATTATTGGAATAAGGTTAAAAGGTATAACATAGAGAATTTTTATATTCACCTTCAATTTTATCCTGTGCAACTTGACTTTTAAGTTAATAACATCTTAAGATGTAGTTCACACAGGTTTTAGTAATTTTAATTTCATCTCTTATCTCTTTATAAGAAATAGAAGAGTGATTCATTTCTGTGTTACTTAATACCCACCCTTTCTCCATAATAGTGAAAATGTAAATAATAGTTCCTTAAGAGTAACCCAAGGGTAGCAGCTGAGCTGTGCCAACCTTGTGAGGTAAATATAAATCCTTTCACAAATGTTTTAACTTGTTGGACTGCGTATTTCCAAGTTTCAAACTTAAAGGATCCAATAAGCAATCTTGAAAGAAGAGACGGCGCCCTAGAAAAAATGAGATTTGCCAAACTCTCCTTCAACCACTCACCTGACATTTCTGAGTATCTTCTATAGGTAATGGTCTGTGCAGTCTCCATAGAGATACAGAAATGAATGGACATGAACCTGAACAGAAATTATAACACAAATTAGAGAATGAGTCAGTGACAAGCTATGCAAAGTTTACAAAAATCAGAGAAGGGAGAGAGTGTTAGAAGGAAGGTCTTAGAAAGTGGGTGGTATTTGGATCTGGTCTTGGATGGGTAAGTGGGGTGAAGTAGTGGGGGAGGGGTCAAGGAGTAGAGGTTTGGAGTAAGTAGAATGAGCAATAGCCTATTTTGCTGAACGTGGAAATTACAGCTGTCTAGCCTCAGTGATAGTGTGATGTTATAAACTCCCTGATTTGCTTCTAAAGAGAGCCATTACAAATTAGGTAGGGTGATTTTCTCACTTGTCACTAAATAATGTGAATGGTATTAGTGCCAGATATATCCCTCTGCCCTCCAGACACCGCCTTCACCCTCCTTCTTCTCCTCTCCTCCCTGGCAGGAAGGCCTGAAGAGACTAATGTCGAGGATCTTCTCCTCACCTGTTGGCTTGGTTAGTAGGGTACCCTGTAAAAGATCCACAGAAAGGAGTGCGTGAAGTGAGGGGATTTATTCGTCCAGCTCCCTTCTTGCGGGGTCCTCCTGGGCTATCGCAGCCCATACAAGAATTTCACAATGCCTTTCATTTCAGCCTTTGGTTCTGAGCTCCTTCTCCTCTTCTGGTTGGGTGTAGGGGTGCAAAGAGCCTGGTTTGGGTACTACTTTGACCCTATTTGACCCTATCCCCTACACCCTGTTGTGCTATTGCAAAGAATCCTTTTTTACATTCTCCTCAAGTTTTCAGAAAATGAGAATTTTCTTTTCCCTGGTGAGGTCTCCATCAGACCAGAGCTAGAGATGCACAGGACATCTGCTCACCTCTATCGCAGAAGGGGCCTTTCTTTGTGCTACGGGGTCCCACACTTTAGGTCAAAGTTTATTGGAAGGGTGTTTAGACACCTGACCAAAATTAAACCAGATACTCTGTAGAGGTCTGCATTAAGAAATTCTTCATATGGATTCAGGAGTTGTGGTTTTCACACAGGAAGTGGACGGAAAAGCAGAGAAAGCTGGTCTGTGGAGACATTCACTTATGGAACTTGTATGAGTTTAATGGTTTTTCAGTCTTTGGTTCCTCCCGAGAGCCAAGTAGATTATTGTCTTCAGGTGCTATGAAGTAACTATTTTCTTAAATAAGTACCACATACACACACGCATGTATGCATAAGCTCACAGTTTTGTTGGTTTAAGAATGTTCAAGTTATTTTCTGTTACTTACATCCAAAGACACCTAACTAATAGAAGACCCAATACCTGTAATCCCAGTTACCGCTTACAGAGTTGTGGTGTGTGTGCCTGTTTCCATAGGACTTAGTTTGTTTAATGTTCGCAACTACTGAGACATTGTTTTCTTGTGACTTAGATTTCTCTTGACTTGATCGCCAACTTCTATATGGGAGGTTTCTCCATATCACCAACAAGCACCTCTTGGACACGGGCTGGGTGTCCTACAATGGAACGCAATTCCAACACTACCTACCCCCAGAAATAGTAGCAGACCTCACAAATAAAGGGATCGGTCCTGCAGGATCACTCTCTACTTTAGTCACAAGCCCAGGCAGTTAACCTTTGCTTCTGACTGACCAGCTATAAATCAGAGCTTCCCACTGCGCCCTCCTTGGTTTTAATTAATTTGTTAGAGCAGCTCAAAGAACTCAGGAAACCCATTACTCACTAGATTGCCAATTCATTGAGAGGGATTTTAAGAGGCAGGACAACAGCCGGATGAAAAGAGGCACAGGGCAAAGTCTGGGCAGAGAGCACAGAGCTTCCATGATCTCTCCAAGGGCACCACTCCCTGAATCTCCTTACACTCGCCAATCCTGAAGTTCTCTGAACCCTGGCCTTTGGGTTTTTGTGGAGGCTTCATTACACAGGCATCATTGATTAAATCGTTGGCCTTTCACGAACTCAATCTCCCGCCCTTTTCCCCTCCCCTAGGTGCTTTTCAAAAGCACCTTATTAATATAAACCCAGTGATGGTGGAAAGGGGCTTCTTATGAATAAAAAGACACCCATTTCAGCTTTACTGTCTGAAGCAATTTCGGGAACTAAGGACGAAGGCCACGTAGTATGACAAAAGATGCTTCTATGGCTCTTCTTACTCAGGAAATTCCTGCTGTGAGCCAGGAACCATGGACAAAGACCAAGTATATATTTCTCATACGAGAAATATCTATTTGGTCATTCAGATGACCGTATTGTATCTCTTATGAGACACAGCACCACACTCATTTTTCCTCATTACTCCATCTGTTGCTCCCCAGTCACCACCACACAGTCTATCCTGTTCTTTTTCTTCATCACAGATGTCACTCCATACCATGAAATGACAACAGATACTCTCAACAGTCCATCCACCGATGCTTCCAAACATTCTGGTCCTCAGGATGCTCAAACATTTCTATGTTTGATGAAAAGACAGAGTCTCCTCTTCCTCTGTGTCATCTTGACCCTTTAGCAGTTCTCCATGTGGTCAGAGTTTCCAAAATCTCCTGAGGAGATTCAGGAATTAATGGTAGAGCTTCCCAACTGTGCCCCGCAACACAGACTATGTGGCACATTGTCCCCAGTCTTTGAAACAGCCTGATGGGGCATGCGTGATGAGCCCTAGCACTGCCATTGAACTTCAAACAGTCTCATGTCATCAATTCTGGTGTGGCCTATAGAGAGTACCATTTTCTATAAATATCACATCTTGTCATGCCCTTGAACCCCTTAACCTCATGCCAATCACAAGAGATGCAAATTCAGTCTGGACCCGGTCAACAATAGGCATTGTGCCATTACTCAGTGCTTGCCTTTTCTGTTTTCTGGTTTCTCTTCCCTGTTAGAAAATGAAACTTGCATCCAAATGAAGAAGCCAGCTGTGTGTGGGGTGTGTGTGTGTGTGTGTGTGTGTATGTGAGTGTGTGGGTATGTATAGGTATGTATCATTAGGAATATGAAAGATGTTGTCTATACTGTCATTAGCCCTATGACCAAATGCCCTATTCTATAGACCAGCCCACTCTGGCCAATGAGGAGAGAGTCAGGAAGAGTTAGGTCACCTCCCTGAGGTGATACACTAAGTCAAAGATCCTACGAGATTCTGGTCCAGGCCTCCCTGGCTCCAGAGACTTGCCCGAATCCACACTATTGCCACACCTCTTCTTCCTGGTGTTCCACTGAGTAGGCTCAGACCCTCACACATTCCGGTGCAGCCATGGAGGTGCCCTTCTCAGAACTGCCTTCAGGAGGGAGCTGTCACCAGGGGCGCAGCCAGGCCACAGCCTCCAGCTGCAGCGACTTTGGGGGTTACACAGTGTTGGAGGCCAGGACACACTCTCTCCAGGTAGCTCTAGCTGGTAAGTGGGTACGGCAGGGCTCCCAAGGCCTGGCCACCTTCGTTCAACCTGAGGCCCCTCTCTAGGACATCTGTGAGCTGGAGCCTCCATTGGACAGGCCTGGGGCAGTGGCTGTGGGGAGGAGGGTGCAGACCTGCTCTGTGGTGGAAAGGCCCGGCCTGCTGGCTCCTTTCCCCTTTAACGTTCCTAGGCATCACCCAAAACAGATCTCTTAGACTCCTGCCTTTGCCGTGGTATCTGCTGCTCCCTGACACAAGCTCCCTCAGAGAAGGGCCATGCCATAGCTACAGTACTTTGTACATAATGAGTTTCTTGGCATTGTCTTCTTTTCTCTTCTTTTTTTCTTAATGAAGAAGCAGTTCACATAGTGGCAATGAGTAGTCTTCTTATACTAGTTCTGGGGAAACACTGGGCCCAAAGGCTTAGAATGCTATGAGTCTGGAAGGATTTCTGGGTCTCATGTGCAAAGATCTTGCCTCAGTGGCTCGTCAGCTAGGACACCCCACCTTCAGTAAGCACCCCCAGTATGTTTAGAGTCATGCTGTCCTCAGACCTCACTTGAGAAGCAGCACTTTTGAGGGTGACTACACAACTCTATGGTTCTCCCCTTTCCGGACCACCACCACATTCGGTGGCATGGGTGTCCCCATGAATTTGGGAGATTCTTGGCATATTCCAGGATCAGAATTTTTTTTTAGCTCCAGGATATGTTCCAGCCTGCATTTGAAAATGACTAGGTCAGGCGCCTGGGTGGCTCAGTGTGTTAAAGCCTCTGACTTCGGGTCAGGTCATGATCTCAGGGTCCTGAGATTGAGGCCCGCATAGGGCTCTCTGCTCAGCAGGGAGCCTGCTTCCTCCTCTCTCTCTCTCTGCCTGCCTGTGATCTCTGTGTGTCAAATAAATAAATAAAATCTTAAAAAAAAAAAAGTAAAAAAAAAATGAATAGGTCAGGTGCTGGGTGTCTCAGTTGGTTGCTTAAGCTCAGCTCATGCCATGACTCTGGAGACTTGGGATCAAGTCCCGCACTGGGCCCCCTGCTCAGCAGGGAGTCTACTTCTCCCTCTGATCTTCCCCCTTTCATGTTCTCTCTCTCTCATATAAATGAATAAAATCTTAAAAAAAAAAAAATGAATAGGTCCCCAAGGGTGGAGTGTAAAGATGGCCTTGAACCTGGAAGAGATGTGAATGGGCAGAACCAGCCACTGACATCTGCATGTGTGAGCTGGGATTGTGAAAGGGAAGCAAAGCTGTTAGCCTCAGGTTAGTTAGTGTGGATCGCTGGCATGTGAGTCATCACGGATGTAGGAGTTCGGTCTAGTCCAACCCCACTTCTTTGTTATCAAAGCAGAATGTCTTCTGTTCATCTCTATCCCTCCTTCAGAGGTAACCTCAAATACCCTTCTCTGCCTCCTCTAAGAGCATACTTCCTTCCAAGAGTCCGTCTCTCATACTTCCTTCCACAGCAGTACGTTATATTTAAATGGCTTGCCTTACGTGTCTTTTCCATCCATTCACCTGAAAGCTCTTTGGGACTGAAGTACGGTTCTTTTCATCTCTTTATTCCAGTGGCTGGCCCAGTCCCTAGAAATGGGAGGAGTTCAACTGATGGGATGGAGGGAGAGAGGGAGGATAGAAGAAACAAAGATGGTAGGATCAAGGCAGGAATGATCTCAGATGAGCAGAAGCCTTCTTGTCAGTACTTCCTCTGACTCTATGTCCCACACCCATATCCAATATCATAGTAACTTAAAAAATAAATGACTCTGAAATATATGTTCATTTTCTTTGTGGTTTCAACTGATTTAAATTTACTTTGAGTGAATTAAAAATATTTGTGAGGACACTTTTTTAAAGTAAAACAAAAAAAATTTCTAGTCAGGATAAAACTCGGGATTATAGGCATTAGGGTGATATGGCAGGCTTTGGAATCAATTAGTCTGAGGTTAAAATGCCGTTTACTTACTTACTCACTCACACAGCTTCAGTATCCTCACATGTAAAATGGGATCAAGAATGTTCATACCGGGCGCCTGGGTGGCTCAGTGGGTTAAAGCCTCTGCATTTGGCTGAGGTCATGATCTCAGGGTCCTGGGATCGAGGCCCTCATCGGGAGCCTCAGCAGGGAACCTGCTTCCTCTTCTCTCTGCCTACTTGTGATCTCTCTCTCTCTCTCTGCCAATTAAATAAATAAAATCTTAAAAAAAAAAAAAAGAATATTCATACCAAAACAGTTCTGGAACCCTAGCAAAGGGGCTGACATGTAGTAAGGATTCAACAAATATTAATTACCTTCTTTTTCTTTGGCAGAACTTAACGGAATCCTTGCATTTGGAGATCAAACCCATTTTGTCATTTTCAAAAAGTTTCTAAATGCATACACATGGATTAGATGCTCCTAAGTACATGTTACATGAATGAGAAAATTATTGCATTGCTTCTGCCTTATCTCAAATTCTAATTTTAGTTCATGTCAGTGTTAGGAAGCGAATTTAAAAGGATGGCAACATGACTCAAGAGATTAAGATTTTCTATCCAGAAATCTTGATTTAAATCTTCAGTGGTTGACTTTTGAGAAGAGAGCAAATGTTGGCATTATCTTCTTTATTAGCAATTTGTAAAGAACTGCGATCTCACACAGCTGTGTGCAGCTCAAAGATGTACCAAGCAAAGAATAAATTTCCTGCCCACGCAAACTCAAGGCAAAAAACCCACAAGCTGTCTTATATTATTCTGACAGCCTGAGCAAGGTTTCTTATTTTTTTCATAAAACAACTTGACAAAATTATAAGAATTTTCCACTGTGTGGAATTTTTACCTTGTGGGATTGTTAAAGTTGATGATATATTTGTTTTAGGAGAGACTAAAGGCTTGGAGTTACAGAAATGTATAGATTTCACTTGAGCAATTTAGCATATAAAAATTCTCCTTTTAAGCCTCAAGGTGACCGGTGGTATGATTTGGACAAGGTCCACTCATTCCCCCTCCAAGATGCATTCCACAGGATACCAGTGTGTTGTACTCACAATTGTAGTGTATTCAACATTTTGGTCCAGGTTAAAGAGGGCCAGGCTTCCTTGAAGTCCTCCTAGATCCCACCTCTTATTTAAAAATGGACACCAATGACGATAGGGGATGCAACAGTGGTCATTCTGCTTATGGTGCCATTTACTGGGCTCCGTCAGTGTAGAACACAGAGAGGACTACAGACATCTAATATTCTCAGTAGAACTAAGTACCAGGCAAAGATCCAGGTAAGTCATCTGTTGGGCACTAATTTTGTGAGAGGCATTTAACGTTACATGTATTTGTGCATCTAATTTATTTATACTTCCCTACATTCTGGAATGGATGTTTCCAGGACCACTTGTATTTACTCTATACCCTAATATCAGTCATTTCTGTGAGGAGCCCTGGTTCCTTTTATTGGAGAATGCATTACCTTTTATGACCTAGTCTCAAATCACATAGTTTCTCTTTGCTGGTTGAGTCACAGAGGCCCACTCAGGTTGAAAGCATAAGGCACATAGACTCCATACTTTAATGGAGGAATAGTAGGGTGGCACTCTAAGAATTTCAGAATGAGGGTATTGTTATGGCCTTAATTGGGAAAATTAAGCTGTCACAGGTGATCAGGTATCTCAATGAGAAGGTAAAATCTGAACAAAAACTTAGAGGAGGTGAGGAAGTCAGCCTATCTGTGGAAGCAATGTTCCAGATGGAGGAAAGAGTTAGTCCAAATGAAAAGACCTTACAATGAGACCATACCTAGTGTTTCAAAGGAACAGCAAAGGGGCTATCATAGCTAATGGACGAGTGGTTTGGAGAGGCATAAAAGAGGAGGATGGTGAGGCAAATGGAGGATAGATGAGATTGATTATAAAGAACCTGGAGGACAAGGTGAGGATCTGAATGAGCAGTAGTTGCTGAGCATGGAGTGATGACAGAATCGGACATATATTTTAAAATGATCTCCCTTAACAGGACTACCCTGCTGAGAATTGACTTCAGAGGACAAAAGTTGAAGGAAGTAAATCAGTCAGGATGCCATTGCAGTAATCTACTACACAAAGGTGATGGTGGTTTGGACCAGGGTGGTGGTTGTGGAGGTAGTAGGGAGTGGTTGGATTCTGAATATATTCTAAAGCTAGAGCTAACAAAATTTCCTACTGAAATGAAGATGGAGGGTCAGAGAAAGAGGAAAACCAATGATGACTTCCAAGTTTGGGCTGTAAAACTACAAGGATAAAGTTGTCAATTGAGATGACTATGGATGGGGAAAGATCAGGAGCTTATTTTTGGAAATGCTGGTTTCTAGATGTCTATTAGACATCTAAGTAGAACTGTCAAGAAAGCCTTGGGTATACACATCTGGAGTTCAGTAAAGGGGTCCGGGCTGGAAATATACATTTGGATGTGATTGCATGTAGGTTTGTATTTCAGTTCATAATGACATCACCAAGAAGGTGAATAAAGGCGGAGGAGAGAATCAAGGACCAATCCCTGGGGTACTCCCCCATTAAAAAGGAGCCATCAGAAGAGACAGAGAGGGATTAACTAATAAAAGGGAAGGGTATGTTGTGTCTGGGAAGGAAACCAAAAAAAGTATGCCATGGAGGAAACAATTTCACGAAGTTCAGTAAAATAGGATCCACAATCTGACTATTGGATTAAGCAATATGGAGGTCATTGGTTTTTCTTGACAAGAGCAATTTAGATGAAATCATAGCGCTGAGTATAGTGGTTTTAAGAGCAAATGTGAGGAGAGGGTTTAGAGATGGTACAGATATCTCTTCGAGGATTTTTAGTGCAAAAAGGAGTAAAAAGAACTTTGTGGTAACTATCAGGGGAAAGGAATTCAAGAGAAGATTTACATGCCCATGGGACTAAGCCAATAAAAAGTAAAAGACATGATTTAGGAGGGAAGTGGCAAATTGCTGCAGTCATGTCCTTGTGTAGGTGAGGGGGACAGAGGTCTGGGGCACAAGGGTTTTCATACAAGCATATATCATTCTTCTGATTCCAGGCAAAAAGGCACAGTGTAGGGGCACAGAGGCTGGTACATCAACTGGGATCAGAGTCAGTTGAAATTCCCTTCCAATTGATTCAATGTTTCCGGCGAAGCAGGAAGCAAAGTCATCAACCAAGAGTGAAAGTGTGGGAGAATGTGTTAGAGATTTGAGGAAAGGAAAAGGTGTAGAATAAGCACCTTATAGCATGGGACAGTGAATGGATTAGGGCATAGAGTATGAATTCCTGGCAACACCATGGAACCATTTGAGGGCTGTACTATAGTCAGCACTACCTATTTTATGGTTCCCCATCCCCCTTCTAGGGCAGGTGTGGGTCAGCAGAGAGGGGGCTGTAACCAGAGTATGAGGAAATGAGAGATGTTAACAGAGATGAAGATGTAAACAAGGCAATGATTGTGATAACTGATGGTGGAATCCAAGGTGCTGAGTAAGGAGGGTAGTGAGGATGCATCAAGGGGTTGCATTGAATGTTTTGGGAAACAAAAAGCCGAAGAGTCTTATACCTGCGGGCTAATTTTCACACTCCAGTGACCCCACCCCTAGTAAACTTCAGCTGAATAAATAAAGTAATCCATAATGAATCCCTACCTATTTGAGCTGGAAAACTTC
>PITA01008383.1:43461-84986 GCA_004023965.1 Spilogale gracilis
CTCCTCCTCCTCCTCCTCCTCCTTTTTCTTCTTTTAGAACAGCCCTTTATAAAGCCTGCTGGTTACACAGCCTAAGGCTTAGTGCTGACATTTAGTACTGGACTGTGATTGTCCCATGAAGGGTGAGATCAACACCACCTGTCCCAAAATTTGTTTGGATAAGAATATGAAGAGATTTATTACTCACACACTGAGGCTTTCTAGAGGGATCAGTGCAGCCACCCAACCTGGGCTGAAACGGGCTTGAAGAGAAGCGAGAAGGAAGTGGCTTTGTGTGTGAGGTTAGGAGGTCCGAGGTCAGGATGGAGTGAGGGGAGCTTCCTCGCTGGCACCAAGAGAGGAAGGGGGCAGACTTCCACATAGGACTTGCCCAGATGTGAGGCAAAAAGAAGCAGGAGGGGTGGGAACCTTAAGTTGTCAGCTGTCAAACATCAAAAATGAAGTCTTTATTACAAATACATGTCACAAACCTATAGAAAACGGGGTTGGCACGTGTTTGAAATCTTCAGCTTCGAAGTCAGGCTGGCATTTAAATCCGGCTCTTTCACTGTGTGATTCTTAGTTAGGTGTTTGACTGTAGGCAAACTAGACGGATTGCTTCGTTTCTCTGCTGTGTTTCGGTTTCCTCACCTGTCAAAGAGCCACAGAAGAAGGGTAACTCCTGCTGTTGCAAAGCATAACCATGTGGTAAACTGCTCAGCGTGGCTTTGAGATTTAGCAAACCACATACCAATGTCTGAAAATTCTGTGATTGACGTTTCTATTTCTAGATATGCATAATCTTCATAGTTGAACCCTATCTTCTTGCCAGTGGCTCCGAATATGTTATTTTTTGATAATTTATTTCCTTTAATTTTGAAATCATTACACATTCATGACGCAAAAGCTTTTTCCCTTCGTGTTCTCTTCTGTTGAACTTCCTCTAATAGTTTATAGTTAGAAAGCAAAACTTTACCCTAGAAAAATGAAGGAATCCTGGGTGAATTAGTAGGTGAAGTAAAGGGCTCTTTCATTTAGATATTATTATTCATTTGTTTCCGAAGTTCAATTTTTCATAGATTCTCCTAATCAGAATTAACACAGAATACGTTTAGCTTGTATGGGGAAAGCACTGTAGACCTTTTGACATTGTTTATTGGCGTCTCCTATCTGCTCAACACTCATTCATTCATCAAGTAACTTTTGAGTGTGGACCTTGCCGGAAACAAATCCCCCCACCCCCGGGATTAAGCCACTTGAGAGGACACAGACTCTCCTCTCTTGGGACTTGGTAGTTCGGTGGGTTCCATGGATAATATCCCATTGTAACAATCAGGGTTTTTATTTGCAAAAGACAGAAACCAACCCTAGTTGCCATAAAGGGAAGAGGCAGCCCAGGAATGATGCTGTGTAACCCCCAGATCACCCCAGAAGACCTGGAGAGCCATTGCACTGAGAAAGGGAGTTACCTAGAGGGTCTCAGCTCCTGAACCGGGTCCAAGCCAGGTCAGGGCCTCCTTGCCGCCTCTGCTGAATCCTGCTGGGGGGAAATGATCACCCCTGCCCACAGGACCGTGGCCATAATGAGCTTGCAGCTGCCCTGGCTTCCTCGTGGCACTTGCTCCATTTTCATCCAGGAGCAGAAGTACCCACAGGCTGCCCTTATGCCCACAGCCTTGCGGTCAAGTGGAGTTGCTCGCAAGAAAACATTTTGTTTTCTGTGCTGGGAAGTAGGAAATGCTGGGCAACAAATCCAATAAACAAATACAGTTCACATTGATGACACGAGTAAATGAAAAGGTATGACAACTGTTAAAGTGCTTTCCACAGAAGGACACGAGATTCTTGGTGATCCCCGGTCGTCCGTCCTTAGGGCTTAAGCTGCTGGGGCCCCTGCCTCCTGGGGAGGCACCTTCAGCCAGAGCGGTTCCCACACCTCCGTCCTTCCTCTGCTCCCTTCCTACCGGGCCCTACCTGTCCGCCACCTGCATTTGTAACCATTGTCTTTTACTAAAACACATCTACTTTATGTATGACTCTTGCAAATGGAAAGTCAGCATCATTTGCTGTACAGAGAAGGTGAAAGTAAGAATAAAGACAATGAAGGGAAAAAAAGCCATGCGGATGTAGCTAGATACCCCCCTGGAGGTTCTGAGGTGTGGCTCGCTGCACCAAAGCCTGGGTATTGAATACACATGATGGCACCAGAGGCTTCATCCTTGACCTTATTAGAAAATTTAAAAGAGGGTAGAAAAGGGACAAGACTTTAAACTTTGTGGGGTTTTTTGTTTTTGTTTTTGTTTTTTTAATGCTCTCTGGGCGCCATTTAAAATTAACTTCCACCCCCTGCAAGTACATAATCTGCTTTGGGTGATAAGTATTAGAAAGAGCGTGGGCTTAAAAACGGGCAAGGTTTCAGTTTGAATTACAGCTCCTGCACTTATTAGTTCTGTGATTTTAGGCACATTTTATAACCTCTCTGAGCTTCAGCATATCCATCTGTAAAATGGATGCAATAATACCAAATTTCTTGATCGTGTTAAACAGATCAGTGCTTTCCAAACTCTACTGCACATACAAATTCCCTGGGGATCTTGGTAAAATGTAGATTCTGATTTGGTAGGTCTGGGATGAGGCCTGAGACTCTGCATTTCTAATAAAATCTCAGGTGATGCTGATGCCGTCATTTTGTGGACCACGATTTAACAAGGTCACAGTTCGCTGCCCTTGGTGTCCTAGTCACCAGCCACATGTGGCTGTGGAGCCCTTGAAATGTGAGGTAGGGCACCTAAGGGTGGAAGAGAGACTTTTATTTAATTTCAATTAACCTTTGAGCTCTGATATTTGCTTAGTTATTGGAAAAGAATTTCTAGTGTCCTTGGAAGAGCTTGTAAATCTATCAGCTGTTAATTTTGTGAAATGTACTTAACTGAACATCTCTCTCCAATGCAAAGTTAATGTCTGAATCGAGATAGGCTCCACGTATAAAATAAACAACAAATTTTGAAGAATTAGTTTTAAAAAAGTAAAATATCTTGTTAATAAAGTTGCTATTGATTTCATGTTGAAATAATATTTTGGATATGTTGGGATAGAACATATTATTAAAATTAATTTCATCCGTTCTTTTTACTGTATTTTTTTTTAAATTCACCAAAGTGGCTCACATTACATGCCTATCAGACAGTGCAGGCCCAGATCAGGGAGCACAGGACCCGACTCATCAGCTCCTTTCCTCTGTCTCAACTGGGCGGGTGACCTCTGGATGGAAAGCGGAAGTGAGGTGGTGGAAAGAGACAAGGTTTCTTCCTTCCCGGCACAAGGCTGTAGCAAAAAGCCAAGATCCACAGCAAGTTTTTGGGCTCACAGACCGTCTTCTGTGGTGGGTTATTTCCACTACATTCCAAGACAGGCCTTGCTTTTTGCAGAGGTGAAAAAGGAGCGTGTCAGCAGTTCATAGTCTGCTGCTCAAAGCCGACTCTCATAAGAAGACGCTCACTTTTCGAGAGTTAAGCGTCACGACCAAGGGTTCACTTGACCCACCCTCCTTTGTGACATTAAGGGGAGTTAATTAAAACAGCATGGGCTCCTGTTAATGTGCGGCATTGTTTCCTGGTTGATTCAGCAGTTCCAAAGGAGGCTAGAAGTTTAATGAAAAGCCGTAATGAAGACATCTGCAAATTTGACAACAACCAAGAAATTAGCAAAAAGCAGTGGGTTGAAATGAAAGTTAGTTTTCTCATATCATAAATTGCATTATGGTAACCTCCCTTCCCCTACTCTTGTGGAAAAAAAAAATTTTTTTTAACCAATTCAGGCAAATATTTACATGTGGAATCAGACCTGGCAGCAAATTCAAAGAAAACTATTAAGGCCAGAAAAAGCTGCTTCTGTATCAGAGGCTTGGAGATTCCAAGTCTCAATTAACCTTTCTAAATAGAACTGACAGCCGTAGATGGAAAATGGGGGGGTGAGGGACAGGAGACTAAAATGTTTCTGAAGAATGTTTGACTACAAAGTAAACAGCCTGAATAGAAAATATTAAATCAGATGCTGATTCCATAAAACCCAGGATGCAGTAAAATATACTCTATAGTTAAAATGCCTGGATAAAAGAAATCATGGAACAGTTTCAGTGTAGTGATTGTTCAAACTTCATGGAAGCAGTTATGTGGGCAAAAGAGAGAGAAGTCATGTTTTGTGTTTCTTTTAGATCTCAGCATGAATTTGTACCGTTGGCAGTGGAGGAATAACTTTGAAGATGTTTATGTTTAAGCCTTCTTGTCCCTTTTGTCACCAAATCAAACCATGAGAAAATATTTACTAGGTAGTGTATTCTCGAAAGAGTAGAGCATCCGTTTTGTAACCTCCCAAATTTATTTTTCCCACAAAATTGTACAGTAAGTATTTATTATTCCAACCCAGGATTTATTTTGCTCTAGATGGTAGCAAAAGGAAGGTGGGTTTAGCAAATTCATAGTATAATCAAGATTGTAAGGGGAAAGATTTACATAGTGGGACAGAACGCATTAAGAAGCATGCATTTATAAGCGTTAGTTGTCATTTTCTTTAAAGAATCTATGATCCAACAGTTATTCTCATCTAAATGCCTTTACATATTTAAAAGCAACACAATCCAACATCTCAAAGAATCTAGTTAATCGAAATAAACCTTTCCTGTTAGCCTGTTCTCAGAGATTCTTAGTGTATTTTAAACATCTATAATTCAATTAATCTTAAAAGGTAGTGAATTGAGAACTACTGCTTACTTGAAGAGTTTGCAGATCATGGAGAAAATGTCTGTCTCCCCTGCTGTCTTCTCTGGATGGCCTGCCTCTGGCAGTGCCCTGTCCGTGTCTCAGGTCCCTGTCCCAGCGGTTTCTTGGTTCGGCGTTCTTTAATATTTAACCCCAGATTTCCCGTTCTCCAACACACCCTGGTGGGCAAGGCTCCTGCACTTACTGTATTATTCCCATTGTTCCTGAATCCCTCGCAGAGACTGCAGATGGTGTCTTTTTCATCTTGGTACCCGATCTGCCTAGAAGAGTCCCTCCCTAGGGAAGATGCCCAGTGAGGGGTCTGGACCAGAGCTGAGAGCATGACTTCCATTATTGCTGTGACAAGCCTGCTTAGCACCGCCCCACTCTGCTCTGCTCTCCCACTGCTGATCGACTTGGGTCTTCCACACTTGACCCTTGGGACTCTGACCATTTGAATCTTTCCCTGGAAGCCTCCCTCCCTCTCCCTCTCTCTGAGGGAGAAATGGCTTTTGTTTATGTCCTTCTCTCAACTTCTGAAGGTCGCACAGAAGAGTGCTGTTGACTCTCTGTCCTCCTGAGGGCTGCCCTTTATGGCTTCATGGCCAGGTCTTGGCTCACATAGCTCTTCGCGCTTCTACTCCTTCTTCCTCAGGGGAGCCTCCCGGGAGCCCACATCCTTGCCCCCCTCCCCTCAGCTGGCCTGGTCATGGACACAGACGTGCCAGGCCTTACACCTTCCTCCCCGGGGACTGTTTTTCTTTTTAAGTCTGGGTGACAGGATTAAGGGTAGTTTCCCTTGTCACTACATACTACCCTTATTTAATAAGCGTGGATTATTCTCAGAATCTAAAATGAAGACCAAAGCTATTTATATTTGGGAATGTTTCATAACAGCTAGAATCCCAAATCTCCCATATACATTTGTTTCCAATCCAACGATAGAAGATGATGTTCCAAAAGGAAGAGTTAAGTGCTATTTTCTTGCTAACGCTACTAACCGTCATTGCTTTGTTCTGCCTTCACATTAACTCAGCCACATGATAAACCTAACAAGACCTTTGTATTTTTATACAGGCTAAAAATGCCTCATTTATTTAGTATAGATCCGACCGTGAATTACCCATGTCATTTGCTTTCCAACTCCTTTGTGCTGTCTCCCTTTCCAGAAACTGGAGAGGAGAAGAAAATAGCATAAAAATAAATGATATATAAAGAAATGATTCAATTCAGCCCTTTGTTATTTGTATTAAGTAATGTTTTGGAAAAGCTTGAAATTAATAGTTCAAATAAATTTTGTGTATATATGTGTGGATGTGTTATTCACGGGTCCTTCCAGTTCCATAGGTAAACAAGAGCCACTGCGGTCTCTTCCAGATCGATATGCGTGTCTCAGAGGTTGTGAGGACTTCAAGGAACAAGCTCTGTCCAAGTTCTTTGTTCTTTAAAAAAGGAAAACCAGTATGCCAAACACAATACCTTTCAAATGGTCTCTTTAAACTCGCTACAAGCACTGTAGCAAAACTAAAGCTTATGAAGATAAAAAGTTGCTTAAAGTTAACAGGATATGCTAAAAATCTGCATTTAGAAAGCTGTGAATTGCATGTTTTGTGGAGGGAAGAGGTATTGAGGGTCTGTTTATTCTAAAGGAAACTAATTTATACTCATTTCCATTATTTAAAAATTAAGACAATAAAACTTTTAAAAGCCAGTATTAGAGGGGCGTCTGGGTGGCTCAGTTGGTTAAGCCACTGCCTTCGGCTCAGGTCATGATCCACGAGTCCCACATCGGGCTCCCTGCTCAGCGGGAAGCCTGCTTCTCCCTCTCACTCCCCCTGCTTGTGTTCCTTCTCTGGCTGTGTTTCTCTCTGTCAAATAAATAATAAAATCTTTAAAAAAAAAAAATAAAAGCCAGTATTAGAGAGATTCAGCCTCAACTTTTGTTTCTAGCCAGAGCCTTGGGCAAGTCACAATCTCCTGGGGGTCTTAACTCACTCATCTATACAATGAAGAAAAGATAGGATTGTCTGGTCTAGCGTCCTGTTCCTTATCACTCCAGAATTCGAGAGAGGCTACGGGTCCCACACCAATGCCTCTAGCACAAGGCAGGGGACATACAGCAGTGAAACAGACTAGAGTGGGAAGAATTTTTCTTGCCAGTGAATCCTGATATTATCAAACTTTCATTATTTCACAAGTGATGTCAATAAAAACACTTCATTTCCTTCTTAGTTTTGCTCTAAAAGAAACAATAATAAATGGTCACCAATACTAGTAAATAACAGGGGCGTAGAGACTACAGGAATTGGTGGGGACTGTAGTAAACTAGAGAGGGTAAAGCATCAAATTATTATCATATGGGACTGAGGGTCTAATATTCCCTGATGCCAACAATTTGGGTATTTTTAGTGAAATCGATTGGTCAGTGCAGGTAATCAACTGAAAACATTAAACAAAACAAGCCCTCCTGTGGGCCATTACCGGGGGTCAGACACTTTGATGGGTCAGACCTGCTTGACAGGCTATCTGTTTACAATACCTGATCTACTTTCTCTTCTTCAGTGTACTGGGATCGGCCCATATTGCATAATTTGCTGATAACACCACTTTAATCCTCCCATCATAACCCTCAGAATTTTTACCAAGTTCTTTTTGACAGGCAGTGCTCTGTGTCCAGGACTTTCTGACTTTTCCTCTTACTTGACTGTCACAATAACCCGAGGGATAGGTAGATATATTGTTATCCCAATTTTACAGAGTGAAGTAAGGCTCCTAGAGACCAAATAACATGTCCTACTCACACAACATATTATTATATACAGAATTGAGTCTAAAATACTGACATGGAAACATTTACAATATTAGGCTGAATGAAAAAAAAGGCAGCTATGTAAAGTGTATATGATTTTTAAACTCTTTTTAAAAACATGTTTAATGATTGAATATTCTAGCATGAAGATATGCTATAATATGCTATAATATACATAAAGAACCCACTATTGTTAAACACTTGAATTGCTATTAAAATCATGTAGGGAAGTATTTTTTTTTTAATCACGATTTCATTCATTTATTTAGGATCATCAGTTAATGTCACCCACTTGAGTAGATACTCTGCTCAAAGGGGAGTCTGATCCATAATGTGTCTGGTAAGCAAGTTTTATACTTTTTAAAAGCCATGCAGCTTCTTTGAACTTTATGAAGGAATTCAGATCAGCTATGTGAATTTTTATGCTATTGAAGCAATAACCCCCTGCATCAGTGGTTAGGTCCCAAGTGACATTCTCAGTCTCCTGGGTGGAAAGAAGCCAGGCTCCCCCAGACAGCTCTGTGTGAACATCGCACAATGTGTGAGAGTGGACTACTCAGCTAGAGACTTGAGACTGGGAGAGCTATGAACTGAACTTTGAGAGCTCTCCTGTTGGCAGGATGTACTCTGGAGTCCCTTTGTGATCTATACAGACGACAAAAGATGGCTCTGCATCTTTTCTCAATATTCTACTTGTCATGGCAGTAGAACCCCAAATAACACGATTACTCAACAACAGCCACGCTGCAGACATAGATACAAACATGAGCGGGAGAGGGCCAAGATGATGGTGCGACTTGAAATACATAATTTTGTATCATTCAAGCCAGGACACTTTTGAGTGAAAGGAGGAGCTCTTAACACTGACCTGGGGATGGTGGGCTCGTGCACAGACACCCTGGTAACCTGGGGTGTCCATTCGGTCACCCCACTGGGAAGAACAGTGCTGGAAACTGGAGATGGTTCAGTATGGCAAGGTTGGGCAAGGAGTTTGGAAGGTGAGGGACATGTAAGATGCCTGTAGGCATGTGGAAAGCTCCGTGAAGAACTGGCTTCATAGGATCCTAATTCCTGGACTCTTAGAGCGACTGGAGCATGCCTTCACGGCCTAATGTCATGGTTTGTGCCTGGTAGTCCAGTGGTCCTGGGTTCAGAGCCCAGATGACGCCAAGCAGCTGTGTGGCCATTGGCGCGGTTCTTAACCTCTTTCTTATTCAGAGGGAAACAGAGTGGTAATGATTTATTGAGGTAAAGAGGAAAGTGAGTGACCCAGAAGAGGGGCTCCGTAAATGTTAGCATATGCTTTGTACCTAATGCTGGAAATACCCAAGCATAGAAACAGACCACCAAGGGGGTAATGTCATGACATCTTCTAGGGATTAACTAAGTGATGGTTGGAGGCAACATTTTTTGACTAATTTAACTTAGAAATTATTCTTAGAAACAAAGAAATCAATTAATTTTTTTCCAGCTGTAAGGTGATTTTATGTAAAATCTTAAAGTTATACTCCTAAATACTGTACTATTGAGTTTAACATTCATCATAAATGACATTTGTCTGTCACGTGATACACGCTGCTTACTTCCAACTATGTGAAAAAAGCATAATGTGCTAGAAATACATCTTAAAATGACATATTGCTTGATTTTGAGACTATCTATGAATACAGACTAGGAATTTCAAAAACAGGTCGGCGATAGAAGCTAATATTGAAATCCTTTCATTTTGCTTTCACAAAACCAATTAGCTTATTGTAGAATCGATTATAATTTGTTTTCAAATAATGAGATAAAGAGGTTTTGGCTTATCAGTAAGCACATTTCCAAAAAAATACATTTCAGATTAAGGTAAGTTTAAAAAACTAAATTGAATATAATCTACACACTCTCTTCTTAACACTGATTTTCAAAATATGAGAAACAACCTGATTTTTTCAGTCCAAGTAAACAGACTCTGGTACTGAACATCATCTTAGTGGGCCAAGTTACAAAATTATTATGTTTTTCATTAACGACTTGCATTTTAGCATCATAGTTCTCGAGCTTCCCTCTGCTTAACCAGTAGTTCCCAAACTTGGGCTGCACATTAGAATCATCTGGGAAGTTTTTAAAAAGTCCCTATGGCTGGCCACATTCTTGTCCACACTGCCTGGCGGTGGAGTGTGGGGCTGGTGTGTTTTAAAGCTCCTCAGGTGACTCCAGTGTGCAGCTGTTTGGGAAATGAGCATTTATCCCACAGTCCAGTCTGGGGATACAGATATGACCAGGAACAAAAAAAGCAATTAAAAGTACGCAATAGTCCAACACCTTCGGAGCAGCTGCTGTGTTCAGCTGAATGATCACGCAGTTTAAAAAACCTGAGTGACTGGATCACTAGCTCACTCCTCTGGTCTCCGCTTCCCAGATGTGCAAGAGGCAAGCAAGCTGCTTCTCTTTAAAAGGGAACATGTTTCTATTGACTAAAAACACAGGGGAAGAAAGGAAAGAGAAGCAAACATTTATTTCTAATAAGATGAATCTCCAGGGCAATCTTCCTAACGCTTTGGGTGTTTACAAATCAGCTGGGACTTACTGGGCCTTTTGACTTGGAAATTGTCTACTTAAACCAGTTTACTGGAGGAGCCAGGAAAAGGTCTTCCCAGGATAGTTTCTGTTGTTATTGAGTGAATAGTACCATTTGCATTGCCCTTTATAATTGTTAAAGTGCTTTTATGTTTCCAAGTTCACTTGAACATCTAAAGTTAGGCAAGAATTGTAATATAATCCCTTTGAGGAAAATGGAATTTCTAAGTATTAAAAACTGGTACAAGGCAGTGTGGGGACCAGTCCCCAGGTCTGCTGACTCATAGGCAAATGGTTTTGGATATAACACTGCCTGCCTTAGCTAAAGAGAGACCCACTTTTTGAGCCTCAGCACTTGGTCAGTCCTGGCGAGGCAATTTTCCTCTGAAAATAACCCGCATCACCATTTCTCCCTTCCATGTCAGCTGGGTTGAGGGACTTGCCTGGTACATGCATCGTGAAGAGGTAGAAAGTGCTAAGAGGGTCAAGGAAGAAGGCGAACTTCAAGGAGGAATTTACAGGAGAGGGAAGAACACAGAGAACTTGTCCATAGCAGAGGAGAGAGGGGCAGCAGACAACTAGATGAGGCCAAAGAGTTGTTAAGAAGCAAATAAAGAACCATTCAAATGCTTATTTTCTCCTCTATTTTTTTTGAGGGGTGGGGGGAGGCGACGATGTGGGCAAGTGGTGATTTGGCGAAGGCTTCTATTATGTGTTGGTGATGGGAGAGGTGGAAGGTAGGGATGTAAACAGAACCACTGAGAAACCGAAGTGTATGCTATGCATCTGAGATAACGAGGGAATAAACTAGGATAGTAAGAGTGGAACAGGGAAAAAAAAAAGACTATCAAAAGAGCACGTGAAACCAAGGAAATATTATGTATAGCAAAATGGGAAAGGTAATTGGCAGCATTTCAACAAGACATCTACTTCTGGATCTGATGATATTTAAGTGTAGAGTGAAGAATTTTTTTTTTTAAGTAGACTCCATGCCCAATGTGGTCTTGAACTCACGACCCTGAGATCGAGTCACCCTACTGACTGAGCCAGTCAGGCACCCCAGGTGAAGAACATTTAATTAGTGATCCCTAATTGGTTGAATGACTGATTCAATGTACATTGTTATGTATTAATAGGTAGTATAAAGTGCAAAGGAAGGCAAAGGGTGGTGGGCAGACTGTCCTGTGGATGTCTTTCAGTTTTGTTGTGAAATAGCCGTTTCCATAAAGGGGTGGAAGGAAAGCGAATCACCGTCTTGGGCAACATTACGCTGAGAAGTGTTGAGAACCAACTTGATGATAAAATTATTAATCAACAGGGGCTAAGACAATAGTTTAATATAGATAGATGTAATCTGTCTCTTGTTCTTTGGGACCTAAAATCAGCAACAGAAGCGCAAGCGGAGGCAGGTGTCTCCTATGAAATAGGTGAAAAAACCATGGGACAGGCTGACTGGGAGAAGGAGGACGGAAAACGCGTGTGCGAGAGTCAGACCATCTCTTGAATCCTGGTTCTCAGAAAAATGCCAAGCGTTAGAACAAATGCAATGAAGAATTAGCCTGAAGAGAACGAGACACAAATTAAAGGTCTGAACATCAGTGAGGAAGGCCAGGAAAAGCGTGTGGATTTCGGCCACCAGCGAGTCTGTGAGCACTCTGACCCAACCGACAGATAGGAAGTTAACGGTGGTCGTGAAACTTCAGGAGGCAAAGCCATCACTGAGCAGGAGAGAGGGAGCCAGGTTGAGTGCCTTGGTTAGGATGGAATGAGTGAAGGATAGCAGGCTAAAGACTGGAAGATGATGGGAGGAAATTACAAGACCAGCCATCATGCAGATTAGTACAAAGAAGTTAGGTGGTGTAAAGAGCTTTTAAAGGTAAGGAAAATTTAGAGTGCCAACTATAATTCTAGAAACCAAATAGCTGAGTAATGGCCATCTTCTATTTGGGCCCATATTACTGAGTAACACAGAGCACACACAGAGCCTACGGTGATCCCTGTGGGAAACTGCACAGAGCCCAAAGCAAATGAGAATATGTAGGTTCTTCAGGGTTGACCATAAAAATGTCAGCCTTGTGTCATCTCAAAGAGGACAAGCATTGGGGCGCCTGGGTGGCTCAGTTGGTTAAGCAACTGCCTTCGGCTCAGGTCATGATCCCGGAGACCTGGGATGGAGCCCCACATCGGGCTCCCTGCTCGGCGGGAGGCCTGCTTCTCCCTCTCTCACTCCCTCTGCTTGTGTTCCCTCTCTGGCTGTGTTTCTCTCTGTCAAATAAATAAAATCTTAAAAAAAAAAAAAAAAAGAGGACAAGCATAAAGTTAAAACAGATCCAGGGGTCCCAGGACTCTTTAGAAAGGGATTACCGAAAAAGCAGAAAAAACTAAATTGTAATGAAATGAGTCAGAAAAGTTTAGCTTCCTAACTGGTTTCCTAACTTTCAACTTCTCTCCAGAGCAGCCAATGATCCTCGGAGAGGTCAGATTATGTTTCTGCTCTGTTCAAAGTCCTCCACTGGCTTCCTGTTTCACTCAGCATCAAAGCCAGAGTTAGGCAGAAAGTCTCCTGTTACGTCTCCAAGCTTGGCTCCGGCTACTCTCCAGCTACAGTGGTCTTCTTGCGTCCCTCAGACTTAAGCATTATTTACAGGAACCTCTCCCTGGAAGGCTTTTCCAGAAAACCAAGCAACTGGCTCCTTCATTTCTTTCAGGTCTCTGTTGAAATGTCGCCTTACCTGAGAACCTTCCTGACCACACTGTCTAACACAGCATCGTCCCCTACACCAGGTGACCGAGGTCTCTATCTTACTAGAACATCAACTCCCTGAGAGGAAGGACCTTGCTTGGTTCTCCTGAGTCCAGAACGGTGTGAATACCCAGGCCAGGTACCAAGTATTTGTTGAATGGATCAGTGGAAAACAGGAGATGGGAGATAATAGCATGAAAGCAGCCAGAAGTTCGATCATTTTGAGGACAGGAAAAAGGGGGACGGACACTAGGGCAGCATTCGCAGGACCCTCGGACTCCAGGAACTTGTTGTGGCTGCACCTGTTACCGTTCCCCCTTGCCCCATCACACTTCCGATGTTGAGAACTACTACTACCCAGTCTAAGTCTATAGCAGCGAGAAAGTGAAGATCAACAATTTTAGATAGTAAACTTACCCTCCTCAGAGGGTCCGAAGCTAAACGAAAGAGCAGGCTTATGGTTAAAAGATTTCAAATGCTAGATAAATTAGAAGCATCCTTACTTAATTGCTAACCTCAGATACCGCAGGTCTCCCTAATGTCCCATTCTTACTTTTTTACACTCATTCTCAAGCTATTCATGAAGGTATGACTTAGACTCGGTATTTATGATCTCAGTCTCAAAAGTAGCTTTATAGAAAAAGGCAGCTTTAATATATTTTATCTTTATTTACTAAGATAAGTTTTACCTTAAAGATTATACAACTCAGCAAGCATTCTCATTTTTAAGACTGTAAGAGAGGCCACTTGATTATTCATAAACCATAACAACATCAATGTAAAATGGCACTAAAACAGCAGTAAAAATACTGGCTGCAATTTTTGTTTTAAGGATTGCACATTTAAAAAGGACAAAATAATTTTTCAAAAAAAACTCATTCTGAGTTACTTAGGAAATAAAGCAATGACCGGTTAAATTAATAGGTTATCTATGGAACTTAGAATAAATGTATCTATCTTAAGAGTAATGAACTACAAAATTCTCTAATCAAGGCATGCTAGTAAAAACACCCTTTCTACTGAGTTTAACCATAGTTCTTCAGTTACAGAGGATCTAAGGAAAGCATGGGTTCCACAAGTTAGTCGGGACCCCTCTGCCTCAGTCTCTGGTCTCAAGCCATCCTCCAGGAAGCTCATGCAGATTCTTCAGATGCTCTCTGAAGCATTTGATATTAGAAAAGTACAACAAAGGAGATTTAAAGTTAAGCACAGATTTTTCAAGTACCGGGCCCTGACAGGATGGCGAGGTGCTCTGATTGCAGAAAAAAAGACTAGTGGCTACCAGCGTGGGTTCTTGAGGTCTGCTGTCAGTGTGAATCCTAGCTTGCCATGTGACGCAGAGCAAGCTACTTAAACTCCTTAAGCCTGTTTCCCTGTGCGTAAAATGGCAGCAGCAGTACGTCAGGTGATTCACATAATCTACACAAAGCGCTTAGCATCAGGGACTTTGTAAATAGTGATTTAGGTGTGATGATACTCCTCCTAATGCCTAAGAAAAATATCAGTGCTTAAACTTAAGGTGATCTGAAAAGCAATTTGGAAATTATGTGCTCCTTGTAACGCTGCCTTATATTAAGAGAATCTCAGGGTCTTCCTGCAGGGAACCCACACCCGGACTTGGGTCACTGATTCGGGAACCAGTTTTCCTAGGATACAGTGGTTAAGGAGGCTGTGCCGAAGACAGATGCTGTGCGAGCACGTATGCACATTTCTTACTTTAATTTCCAGTTTGGAACTATTAACATTATGTAGCTCAAAAATTAATACTCTGAATTTAGAGAATACAGATTAGATATACCTACATTTAGTTAACATACGTAGGCTGAAGTGTTTTTCTAACAAAAAGAGAAAATGTTAAAGTAGTTAAGACAAAAGCCACAAAAGCAAACACCCAAGTGCGAGTCTAAGGGACAAATGATCAGTCTGTTGAAAAGGAAATCACATTATAAGGACAAAGACAATTTCCTTCTCGACATGTACTAATGAGAGAAATACAGCAATACAGTTAAAACTTCCCTTCCTGCATGAAACACTCTTTATGGTGTTATTATAATGCTTATTCCTTAAAAGAAAGATTATTTTTCAAGAATGTACTGAAAATTACTTTTAGTCAGGTGGTATTAATTATGCTAATAAGATTCTTTTTTATTTTTGGTTTATGAGAATAACATCATATTTTGAAAACATTAAGGCTGACATGGGATTTGGGCAAGAGAGTCTGGACAATAGCACAGGTTAGAAGCAAGCAGCAGCTGTGATAGGACAGTTCTCTAAATACACGAGGAAGGAAAAATGGCAATGAGCAAAGACAAGAAACTCTCCTTGCTTAGGCAGTTAATTTTACAAAGGGAACTTCATTCAAAATTTAATCCTAATACATAATACATATATAAAATCCAAATTGATAAAAATGGAAAATGTCTCTCATGTAATAAATGCTGTACTTACATAGACTCAATAATTTACCAAAAATTCTTACTAAATGGAAAAATATGGTATTCATAATCACTAAATGTTCAGTCAGTATTTCAACAAATTTGCTAATTTATGTTAATAATTTATTATAAAAACCAACCTGTGGGTAATCTGTTTACTCTTTAATCAAGACTGATTAATTTTGTTACACGAGTTCAGATAATTGCTACTGACAAGTCTGGATCATTTAACGGGAAAAAAAAAGTTCTAACAGTTATTGTGAAAAACTAATCTTTTCTAAGACCAAAGCACTAGAAATGACCTAGGGTTGCAGTACAGATCGAAGGCTATGGGTAAGAGAGTGAGGACAATATACTCACTTTCAGTCTAGGGGCAAGATCATGCATATTAGAACACCGACTCACTGTAATACACCCGTAACACTTCAAGTAAAATTATAGAATTTTCATCAACCAGAGTTTTAAAATTTCAAGTAAAAAAAGTAATTCCAAAATATGATGTTCTGATCCATTTCAATATTCAAAAAGTTCAGTCCCCATTCAGAAACAGATAAACAGTATATTTATTAAATGAGTTAAGACAAATAAACTTTACAAATAGACAAATAATAAAAGGCTCAGTGGCTAAAATAGATGGTAAGCATCATTGAAAGAAATCAACACCATCACGGTATCTCAGTTGGCTTACACGTGTAAAAAGAAATTTTCAAAGAGCAATTTCACAGAAATGAAGCCAGTTTTTTTTTTTTTTCTTATAAACAAATCACCATTTCTTGGTTCAAAACTGACATCTGTTATGAAAATTACCATATCACATATTTGTAAGATGACAAGGAGTAACTCATCTTCAAAGTGCAAGTAAGTCTATTTACAACCACAAAAAAGGCAATGATGAGGAGAAAAGGATTTTTAAAAAATATACAAAGATTAAAAACATTTGGGATGCAAAATTAAACAATTTTTTGGTTAGAGGATAAAAGAGAAAAAGTGATTGAATTACAGATGCTGATTTCAGCTATACATACTATATAATGGGATCCAAGATCTTCAACAGCTTGCTTGCATTTTTTTCTACTTACATAATGCTCTGGAAATTTCTGGTAGAAATTACAGTGTCTCAAAGAGAGAAATACACACTAAGCATGTCTTGCTACTACTTCATGGATGTCATAAGACCCGTTTATGGATTAGAGTTGGTGTAAAAAGCCATTGCCTTGAGTTGAAAAATGAATACTGTAAAAGCTCAATACAAATCCTCCAAAGCACATGCACGTCTAAATCTTTTGGAAATTACATTCATATTTAAGCATAACCAAAATAAAAAAAAAAAAACTGAAAACATTTCCCTTTTCTCTATTCCCTATGCCTTGTAGGCTTGTCCAGTTGCTAGGGTCAATTTCTAGAGTTGAAAGGGTTCTTCAAGATAGTCTAGTCCATCACCCTCATTTAGGGTAAATGATTTTCCCAAGGTCATGCAGCACGTTTATGGCAAAACCAAGACTAGAAACCAGGTCATGACTCCTAGTCTCGTATGCTTTCCAGCACATCATGCTACCTCTTTTTACAGTATGGTCTGCTATAAATACCTGATGAATAAATGTACAATTACAAATGCTGACAGAGCCAATGTGTTTCTAAGACTTGCAGAGGATTCCCGCAAAGGACTGATGGAGAAAAAAAGATTTTCCCCCACCCACCCAAAGTATCAAGCACCATCAACTAAACGTTTCTTTGCTAGGTCAGCATACTCAGATGTCATAGTCCTCGTAAACTTTATGTCAGCCTGAGGATCGTATACCTGGTGAAATCTGGGCCCTAACATAATGCCAGTTCCTAAACGGTAAAGACAGAGGTAAAAAAGGGGAGAAGTTCGACAAAAGAAAGAAACAGAGACTTAAATAACCCAATTGGCTTAGAGATGGGCATTCCGAAAGCACATTAGTTATTATATCCAAATACACATATTTTAGGACCATTTCCACCTTTTCATATAATCTCATTGTACCTAATTTATTTGGCCACTTACAAATTAAAATAAAGGTATCAAAGATAATGATCATTATTTTTTTTTAGACTGTGAGACTATTTTAGATAAACCAAATTCTCTGAAGAATATGTCAAATAGTGAAATTGCCATGATCTTAATGTGACTCTATTAGATTTACCACCGGGGGAATTAAAGCGGTATTTCATGGGGCTGTTACCATCTTGAAATTTATTCCAATTGTGGTTAAAGAGAAAAGACTGATGCACCATATATGCAGAATTAAGTAAAGAAACTGAAATTTCTTTTTTAAAAAAAAAATTGCCATGTATTTTATTTAATAAAAGGGCATATTGATGTTTACAAACAAGTTTCAAAAACAAAAGGAAAACATGTATGCTTCTACCTGTTAACCTTTTTCAAAATGCCAACAGCCCTCATGCTGTACGAAGGTTTCTAAGGATTTATTAGAAAAATCAATACAGTTCACTCACAGTTCACCAAGACATCACTGAGCTAACATGTGGAGACAAAAACAAAAAGGACTAAGGTTCTCCTGTAGTTTGATAGTTTGATTTAATTTGATCTGCCTGAAATAACAAAAGCATTTCAAGCACCTTTCATTATATAGTTGATGTCCCACATTAAACAGTCTACTAAATTCTGAACAAAGGTTATTAGCAAGTTTTCAAAAATCTTAAAAATTAAACAGTTGTTTCAAAACCATTAAGTAGTAAATGTATTTAAGAAACTAATCAGGACAGATGCCATAACTTCATTAAACACCACTGCTCATGTTTTTTTGTTTTGTTTTGTTTTGTTTTTTGTGTTTTTTTTTTTAAACAAAGCATTAGTGTTATCTATTTGGCTATTAGTATTAGCAATTTATCTACAGTTATTTAACAAGGTAAATTGTAGGCAAAAATTTAGTACAGTTTCAATAGAAACACCCCTTTTTGTTTTCCTGAAAATACAGCAGTATTTGAAGGACTAATTTTTCTCTGCATCAGTTATAAGGAAGCTTCCCATCTATGAACAGGAACAAAAAAAGTATCTACAAACCTTGTAAACAGATCTGTATCATTTATAAACATAAATAATCCAAATTATTAACAGCCAACAGCAGAAATTAAAGTATCAATTCAATGATCCAGGGCTCTTGGCTTGCTCGCCCAGCTGTACTCCCCCTCTCCCATCAAGGACTGAGATAAACTAGAGCTCCACTAATAAACTCTTCAGGACCGTTCTCAGGGACTACTGATGATCCACAGGTCAGCAGCATATGCTGAGTTACTGTTTATCTGTCAGTTCATTTCTCCCACCCCCCAAAAAGCACCCTCAGTCTGGCAGAAAGCTTTGCTTTTTTTTTTTTTTAAAAAAATAAATCTACATTCGTACAAGTGTGTCTTCTGTTGAAGTCCAAAGACAAGAATACGATCTTGTCCATCACAATATGTGAAAAGACCCAGTTTCAATTTGTTTCTTTACAATGCAGCTAGTGTGTTAACATTCAGCTTACAATCAGAGTGATGTTTCCAAACTGTGTAGTGGGCTTCCTGGGGATGAAGAGGTAGCAGACTTGTTCATTTCTATTGTAAGGTGAATCCCGCTGTCAACAGCATTGTTATTTTTGTTGGGAGAGGGTGGAGGACTGGAGTTACGTTTTGTAGGAGCATCATCTTCAGCATCAGTGTCATCAATAAGGGGGATATGAGGCTCTGAATCTTCTATCCTAAACTCAGGATGTGTCATAAAGTTGTGAATCGAACTTCTTGATTCCGGTTTTTCTAACCCTTCATATAAAGAACTACGAAATGCATTCACCACTCGAATCTGTAAACATCAGAAAACGGAGAAAGATGTCAGTATACTATTCGCTTAATTTAAAAATGGCTCATTTATGAGTCTGAATCCACAAACAGCTAGGTATGAGTGAATCAATATTTGCATGTAATGCAGTGGAACTTGCAATACACTGTAAAAAAAATGAATATTTTAGTAGGACACTACAGAACAACGAAACCACATACTCTAAGAATTAAGAGTTACAGAATTCAAAGTAATACTGAGAAAATCTAATTGTCAGTGGCTAAAAATTTAATAGCCATTTTATAGGACTTCTTTCCCTAAGAAAACAAAAACGAACAAACAAAACAAAAACTTCATCATACACAAGCTTTAGCTGAATCTTAAAATAAAAAAAAAATGTAAGTTTTTGAAAACCATTCAAATAAGTCAAACAAAGTCAAGCACAGAGGGTTACTATTCATCATGCTCGGAATTAGGGTGTCACCAACTATGAAAAAGCCAAGCAAATATAAGCCAAATGCCACAATGAATTCACTCACATCTACCCCATTATTCCCTTAATTAAAAAATAAAAAAAGATAAAACCCAAATAAATATCTATAAAATGCCATTAAACAGCTATAAATATTTGAGTATATGCCATTTGTCTATGAAGCATTAGTGTTTTTCTCTATAACACATTAAAACTTAAATCGCTTTATATACTAGAGTTCACTGGGACGAACAGATCTAAAACCAAAAACCCAAGCCCTCCGGTGTTGTTCTGTTAACAACTTCACAAAAACCCAAGGGTTTTTGGTATTTTTGCCCTTCAACATACAGCCCAACAACTCGCCCCCCCCATACAAAAGTTTGCTATGTAGATGAAGAGAGGTTAATGTGTAATTAACGCAAAAACACCGCAGCACACACTGACATTAGATCTTACTAAGCTAGTGTCATATACTTTCAAAATAAAAAAGGGACAAAATCCAAAGAGTTGAGCATCTACTCAATACCAATTCAAACACAAGTGTTTGCTTTTGCATTGATTCTAATGAAACTTGTTTAGTAATGAAGACATCATTTATGTTAAGAGAAATCATGAATACTGACATTCCAGAAAAAAAGATAGTTACATCAAAATCATCTCTAAGACGATGATGAAAAACTAATTTCTTCAAATGGACACCTGAATGTATTTTTTTAAAAAAAGTTTAAGACATATGCCCACTTCTTTTAATTGTACAAGTTGATGATTTGATATACATATACACACTGAAATTATCATGACAGTTAAGCTAATTAACATAATCCATCATCACACATTGTCACCATTTGTGTGTATGTGGTAAGAATAATTAGATTCCACCCACTGAGCAAATTTCAGGTATCTAAGTACAGTATTGTTACCGAAAGTCACCATGGGATCCATTACATCTCCAGAACTTACTGATCTTGCATTAACTGAAACTTTGTACCCCTTCATAAAGATTTCGCCATTTCTCTCTACCCCTAACCACCATTCTACTCTCTATTTCTAGGAGTTCTGTTATTTTAGGCTCCCACTGCTGGGAATTTATCCAGAGTATTAAAATCAGGACCTTGAAGAGATACCTGCCCTCCTTTATTTCCCACAGCATTATAAATAGCCAAGATTTGGAAACAATGTTAAGCATCGACTGACAGATGAACAGATATAGAAAACGTGGCATATATACATACAAGGATTTTTTTTTTTTAATTTTTACTTATTTGTCAGAGAGAGAAAAAATGCACAAGCAGGGGGAGAGGCACAGAGGGAGAAGCAGACTCCCTGCTGAGCAAGGAGCTTGATGCGGACTCCATTCCAGGACCCTGAGGATCACAACCGGAAATTAAGTAAATGCTTAACCGACTGAGCCACCTAGGTGTCCCTACATATAAGGAAATGCTGTTCAGCCTTAAGAAGAATGGAATTCTGCCATTTGCAATAATATATGCTCAATTCTGATTAAAAATGATTAAAATCTCTCTCCTCAAAGCTGTCTTCCCGCCTTTACCAAGCCCTGCCTGCTGGAGGCTGCTTTACTTCTTGCTCACTTAGCTCTATATAGAGAGTGTACCATGGTGAAGTGAGAAAGACAGAGGTTAAAGGTCTGAGTGTCAATTCCAGCTCTGCCACCTGCTAGCTGAGGAACCCTAGACAAATCCATTTCCTCAATGATAAAATGGGAAATAACAGTGGTATCTACCTTACAGGGTTGTTATGGGAGATTCATTAGTGAGTTAATACATGTACAAACTTAAAACAGTGTTAGTTCCCAAGTATCAATGCCATGCCAGGGCCTGTCACACTTTAATGTGCATGCAAAGCACCTGGGGATCTTGTTAAACTGCAGATTCTGAGTCAGGAGGGGCCTTCAGTGGATCTGATAGTTAATGTAAAGTCTGGAACACAATTATACAGAAATACAGTAAAGATAGCATACCTAAGGTCATGTGACAACCTCCAAATACAGAGTCAAATTATTCAAAAGTTTACTGAAATAAAAATGAATACACACCACCCGTGAGATAAATCTGTCTAGGAAGTTTAACATGAAGCTAATCATGAGGAAACAATTAGATCCATGACATAGGATGAGACAAGTGGCCTGGTTTCTTTAAAAAAAAAAAAAAAAAAAAAAAAGTCAATGTCACAATACACATACATACATGAAGGTAGAGAAAATGGATCAAAAACGCCTAATACAGGACATTTTGGGGGCAACTGGAGAAATCAAAATAGGGATTGTATACAACAGAATGCTATCAATGTTAAATTTCTTGGATGTGATAATACGGTATGAATATATAGGAGTCTTATTTTTAGGAGGTACACCCTGAAGCATTAAGAGATGAAATGTCAGGATATTTGTCACTTTCAAATGATACAGAAAAAATGTATATACTAATATATATACAGACAGACAAAGCAGACATCATAAACTATTATGAAATGGTAAATCCAGTGGAAGGGTGTTCATGTATTAATCTTTCCACTTGTCTGTCAGTTTGAAATTTTTCAAATATAATATCCTGAGGGAGTCTTTCAGGACAAAGTCTCATTTTGCATCCTTCTTATAGGATATACAGAGAACTCCTATCCCTGCCTTCTACTCCAGTCTCATCAACACCTGACATTTTATTACTTTTAGTACCTGTCCCTGAAGCCTGCTTTCTTCAACTGGTAAATTTCTATCAAAGGTTAGCTTGGGACTTACTTCCTTTGGGTACTTCTTCCTGACTTCCAAGAGTGTTAGGTTAAGGACTCTGTTGTAATATTCCATGTTTCACTACCATGCAGAAATTCTCAACTATTTGCTTGTTTCCTATATGAGACTGCCAAGTCTGGGGCTCCTACCACAGCCCTGGCATACAGTAGGCCTTCCACAGTGTTTACAGATCACAACTACTACAGAAACATTAATTAATAGTAGGAGATGAAAGGATGAATGGTAATAAGACCTCAAGGGCCAGGAATGAGGTGAAATCCACAGATACAGGGAGGGAGGGAGGGATGCAAGTGACATTAGCTGTCCTAGGCATAATGCCAGGTGATTTACATACACCATTTCATCTATGTCAGGTGCATAACCAGGATGATTTTTAAATATTTTATTTATTTATTTGAGAGAGAGAGAGTGAGAGAGCGCATGAGAAGGGGAGAAGGTCAGAGGGAGGAGCAGAGTCCCCGCGGAGCTGGGAGCCTGATGTGGGACTCCATCCTGGGTCTCCAGGATCATGACCTGAGCTGAAGGCAGTCACTTAACCAAATGAGCACCCAGGTGCCCTGAGAACCAGGGTGATTTTTAAAAGAAAGATTCCTATCTGCCCATGTATGTGAATTTAACATCCTGCCTAACTTAACAGAGTCGTTTTGTCCTTAGACTACTTGTTTACTCTTTGCTCTACATCATGCTGCCTCTGCTTATTAGCCAGAGACAAGTCACTTAAACTTTGAGTCAGTTTTCACACCTGCAAAATGGGACAGTTCCTGTTCTGCCTGTTTTACAATACTGTCAAAAATGACAAATGAAAATTACTTAAGCAAACAGTGAACCAACAGGCACTGAGGAAACTGTCCTTAGAGCAGCAATGTTTTCTTCAGTTCATCCTCTCTCTAGCTTTCTCCTGCTTCCTAGCCCTTTCCTGGCAGAGGGCCAGATGGAAAAGAGGAGTCTCTGTTCAAATACAAGATTAAGCATACGTATTCCAGCTGATCTGGGCTGAATGGTCGGGTGGGTTTATACCGCTAGTGCCTCCAATATTCTGAGAATCTACCAAGCACACTTAAGGATGGTTAACAGGCTTTTGGGGAATTTTCCATTTACTAAAAACCTGTAAGAAAATGCATTATTCTAGTCAATTAATAGAAATTATAACATGTAATGGCTTAACAATTAATCAGTGGTACCCTTTCCCTACCTTCCTTGGAAAATTTAGTAGAACATTTGTTACCTACAATGCAATTTTAAATTAAACTGATAATATAAATGGAAAAAAAAACCACCATAAAAACCACAGAACTTTGAAGCTTACACAGGAACCCCTTCTCAAAAATAAATAAATAAACAAACAAACAAATAAATAAATTCAAAGCAAGGCCACAAAATCTCAGCTAAGAAGGCAAACAACTGGCTATACACTGACATCATTTCTTCACAGTACCAACTTAACTCTGCCAACTAAACAAGATGAAAGTCAAAACGTTAGGTTCACTTTTAGCTTTAAAAATGTATTTCGTGGTTCTGTTAGATCAGTTTCAAATCACATGCTTTTGGAAATCATGCAGTATGAACACATTTAAAGGCATATACTCAAAAATTTATAGTAGTTTCACAAATTCTAAGCTACAATTTTATTCCCCATATTAACTATCAGAGTTAGCAGAGAGACAAGCTCACGGATTTCGTATCTAATCTTTGGTTGCAATTGTGCCACCTGTTATCTAGCCCTCTAAGAAATAAAACAACAACAACGACAACACTTTGAGGTCTCAATCCACTTTACAAAAAGAAAGCTTTATGAAAAGCCTGAACAATGAATTTAAACATTAAGGAGAAAATGAGAAACGTTAGGTGTGTGAAGTAGGAAATGTTAATTTCATGCACTTAGGAACACACACTCACACCCCACAGTAGTAGAAGCAGTAGAAGAGGAAAACACTACATGTGTAGGGGTAGAAATATTTGTTACATCATGATGCTGGCTGGCGATGGAGGGTTGCCGCCTTAGAGCCCCCTGAATGGAACTTCCACTCTGGAAAGCATTCACTACATCCATCTGCAAGGAATCAGAGATTGTGACAGCTTGCTCAGCAAGAGAGAGAGAGAACAAGAGAAAGGACCATTCCATCTATCAACATATAAAAAGTAAAGAAAAAGGCACTTTTTACGGAGCAGATAAATAGGCAAGAGTAGCATTTTGAGATGAAGGGGAGGGGGAAAAAGCTAGGAAAAAAGGAGCTGAGGGGCATATAGACACATTCCTTCACCATCAGTTAAAAGTTTCACTCATTCCAGGCACCAGTATTATTTTTCAAAAGAGTAAGTTTTGTGGGTTGGGAAGGCTAGAAAGGAAGTTAAGGAGCGCATTCAAACCTCCTCCCCAGGTCCCAGAGCCCTCGGCCCCCACCACTCCCATCACTGCTCCTACCTCTCTACCAGGCCCATACCTGCGTTTGGATTCTGTTCAGACCTCTAAACCACAAGATCTGGCCACGCCGCAGCTCCCTTTCAGCATGGTCAATCTCTTCCACATCCTCTGCAAGCTCCTCCTCCGGGATTTCTTCCTTTTGTGTGCCATGACCAGCCTCTTTTAGGAATTTTAAACGGCTAGTTGGAATTGTTGAAATTAGCTACAACACAGGGGAAAGAACTTAGAAATAATCAAAACCAAATAAAATTAAAGCAATCAACCGTAATACAAAAAGCATAAGAAAGTCACTAGTGTAGCCAACTACTGTCACCAATGAAGCAATGAGATCCTGTCCATCAGGCTTTCTTTCTCAGAACAACAACAAAATATGCTCTCTTCTCAACTACAGAAAAGATTTAAGTTTGAATGGTAAAAAGTTTTCTTAAATGGAAATAACCTGATTATAGCTTTCATATTTTAAGGAAGACATTCAAGACGGTAAAGTATACAAATATGCTCTGAAATATGTATTAACTTAAACTCACATTAATTATATTTATTTAAAATAAAACAAAAACAGCAGGAGGTCTTATTGGAGGCAAAACAAGTTCATTTTTCATTAGTGCTGAAAGAGTTCAATGAGAAAAAAAAAAATACCAAAATTTAAAAAAAAAATCTTCAAGGTTAAACTGAACATGGTTTTCCTGTTTATTAAATGCACTTATTTTTACAAAATGAAATTCTTTAAAACTGGATTAATACTGATTGATCATGACACCAAACAGGAACAGATGCCCCAGGAAATACAGAGAAGACAAAAAATACTAATACATATGTACTAAATTGTAAGTGTTAACAGACATTCCTTCAGGAAGTCAGGTTTATCAGGAGGAGACAAGCAGGCAGTCAGAATCAGAACTGCTTAAAAACCTTCCAGGCCAACTACCTCCTTTCACAGAGGTGGAACAGGTCTCCTGACAACCAAAATCAGTGCTCCTTCAATCAGGACACAGGTAAAATCAATAGACAACGTCAACCAAAGCTAGGAGCTGATCCCCGCTGGGCATGTTAGCTGTACTGAATTTCCTCTTCCTGAAATTAGCCAGATGGTCTGGGAGGCTGTGGGGTTCTGTTTTGCCTATGAAGGAACGTTATGAAATAACTAGAATGGTAATCAATAAAGGTGGCCTGAGTATGGAGCCTAATACTTAAGAAGATCTCTATTAATGAGTCATGCAATAGGAGCAAGAAGAGAAACTTCAGAACCTAGAAACAATTAAGAAAACGGTAAGGCACATAAAGATGGAGTTAAAACCTGAACGTTTGCTTAGACTGACTTGTAGAATGACAGTACACAAGCTCATAGCAGTTATACATTGTAACACGTTAACTTTCATTCATGAAAATGTTAGAAGTCTATGAGTTACTTTTATAGGAATGGTAACGAATTAAAACGAACAGTGTGTATACACCATAGCCACTTATCTTTCTGAACTAATGACATGTCTTTTGTGTCAGCTGCCTATACCAAATATGAACCATAGTTCATTTTTCATGCATTGTATTTTATACATATATTGTTAAAGCCAGTCAATCCAAAGAATGGAAAGAAGTCATTTTGTGGCCCATTTATCCAGATACCACTATTTTTTTATGGAAACATTCTCTAAGTGAACTGAAACTCGAGTTTTTTCTTAGCCATATTTTGGATTAAATTACATAATAAAATGATGAAACATCTAAAGTACGTAATATTTATTTTTGTCAAAACGTTTTCTCTGAAAATGCAAAAATAAGTCACAGAGCAAAAGTCAGAGATACCAGCATCTTAACCAGTTAAAAATGCATCCTCTTAATAACTGTTGTAAAACTTGTTCTAAAAGTAAATTAAAAGACTCTGTAAGAAATTTAAAGTGTTTTATTACATAGGCATAACCAAGAAACAATAACAACATGAGAACAACTACTACATTAAAAAAACAAAAAACCCATATCCCTGAATGCCCTTTCTTGACGCAGAATGGCAACCACTTAGAATTAAGTAACAGAACTGATTAAGGAAAATACACACCAGAAATTAAAAAAAAAAAAAAAAAAAAAAAAACACTTTAGGTTTGAACAAAAAATGATGAGCTTTTTACCTGGCCCCAGAGTAACGTTCCCATTCCTAGGAATATTGACCATAGCCACTGTTCTATTGAAAGTTCTGAACAACTGAAAGGTTTTCCACCAAACTGCACAATTATTATCTGGAGGAATAATCAAGAGTAAATTTATTTAAATCTTTTAAACTTGACATTTCATACACTTCAAAAATCACCCAGATCTGTATCCTTTAAAACTCAAGCTGAATGATGATTATCCTGATGGTGACGTGTATTATCATATGCACAGCTGAAAATATAACAAATGAAAATTGAAATCTCTGCTCAAAATTTAAAATGCATGTATACTTCATGTTTAAATTTAGTTCAGTAAAAACTAAAGTAAAATAAAATAAATTCCCCTGATCAGAAGATAACTTTATGCCGTTTCCAACATGACCCAAGTAACTGTATTCCCTTGTATTTGTATAATTCTTTGAGTAATTTATGCTTCTCCAAAAAGACAGTGTGCTTTTGTGGAAATGACAATGTATTGTGAAAAGTGAACATAATATTCAATGTTTGTTTTCCTCCTATGTAGCTGTTCATTCTTAGTTCACATATGAATGGTAAAAGAGGACAGTGATTTGCAATGTTCTGTGAGATACAGTGCTTACTTAGGTGGTACACCCTCAGAAATCTGTTCTCCCTTATAAATAGGAGAGAAGTCCAATGACTGGCATAGATAAAATCCTTAATACCGTGTTTATGCTTCTCTCCTTACTTTCAAGGACCTAAAAACCATACATAGGAATATTAAGAATTAAGTTATCAATATTCACCTTCTTGTGAGTCTGACAGGCTTCTCTTTGATACAGTAGTCAGCACTGCCTAATACTAAAGTTAAAAAGAATCAATTTGGTATTAACATTTTAAAACTTTTTTAAGGTAGGAACTCTGTTCTGTGTAGCTGTATTAAATTTCAAATTCAAGTGACAGGTATTTGTCAATTCCAATATTGTTCAAAGTCAAGATTATTTGTACACTTGTACAGATGGATTCCTAGTAACCCAACCAGTCAACTATAATTAATTTGGCAGTCTTGCTTGGATTTTAATAGAGATATCAAACCAAAATAATTTTCTTTGGTAAACCAAGAAAATAAGCATGAGAGCTCAACATTTATTTGAGTGTTTTCAATTTCTTCTTCTTTTTTAATTTAAACTTTATCTTTTGGTGTAATAAGGATGTGAAAGGTGTATTAAGATGCTGGGCAATCAATCAATGATGAATATGATTAAACTGATTCAGTTTTGTAAGAAATAATAGTCTTTTATTTTAGAGTTGTAAGGAATGAAACTGTCTAATTCCTTGTGACATTTACTTCTAAGAACAAGAGACTAAGTTTCCACATACTCTTCAATATATCCCTTAATCAACAGGCTACTACGGAACTGTGGAACTGCGCATAGATGCATTTCCAAACTGTGTGCTGAGGGAGCCTTGAAACAGGTGTTACCTTCTAAAATTTAGAAGTAGTGGCATTAAACAGTTCAACAAGTTTCTTAACTGTAGGATTTCCCAAAGCCTTTGCTTTATTAATTAAAAAAAAAAAAGAAAAGAAAGAAAAAAAAAAGCAGCCAGCATTTTAGTATTTTCCTTCCAAGGAGTAAGCTCAGAGCTTCACATGCATGTTCTCTCTTAATGCTTCAATAATTCTGTGATGTGACCTCATATTATTATCCCCATTTCACAGATAAAGAAACTGCAGCTTGTCACAGTCACACAATTACTAAGAGACAATGAGTTAACCCCATGACTGACTGACTCCTAAGTTTATACTTGTAACTATGTTATATTGCTTTAAGAAACTCCAAGAGGGGGCGCCTGGGTGGTTAAAGGACTGCCTTCGGCTCAGGTCATGATCCTGGAGACCTGAGACGGGAGACAGGAGACTGGGGATCGAGTCCCACATCAGGCTGCCTGCTCCTCCCTCTCTCACTCCCCCTCCTTGTGTTCTTTCTCTCGCTGTGTTTCTCTCTGTCAAATAAATAAAATCTTAAAAAAAAAAAAAAAAAGAAACAAAACTCCAAGAGGTAGTAACATAGGCAATATTTCCTATACTTATCTGAGGATGTAAGAGCAACTGAAGGAACCAATGTTTCATGAAACATTATTTTAAAAACATTGATTCTGTGTTCATTGCTACAAAGTAGAAGAGAGATAAAATATTTACAGAGAATTAAGGATTATTATGTACTTCATGATCTGTCAAAAAAAGGTAAGAAGAAAAATCAGCTAATTAATGAAAGAGACAAATTAAATTTAATACAATTTATAATGTGAAGCCCTTCAGGGACCTCTGCTCTACAGTGAAGACCTCGGCTAGACTGTTTCAGAAACAAACAGAATGAGGTATTTTTGTAAATCAAGGGCCATGTTTTCCTGAACAGCTGAAACTGTCTACAAAAGTGCTATTCAAAGTGCTGCTCCATGATAAGATGATAAGGAACCGGCACGAGAGTACAAATTGATGCATGTCTGCAGAGCAGAATCACTGCTGCTACTACTACAAACACACACCTCCAGCAGCGATACAAAAAGCCCTCCCCGGAAACACAGTGTGATTCATGAAGCTGCTGACTTATAGTCGTGACACTGCTCCTTATCTCACCGTGGACTTGTAATAAACGGACCAGTACCTGTCCACAGAACACGCTTTTCTGAGTAGTACTGGCTATAAAGCACTGAAGAATGATACCTCCCATTAAACCTTTGGTCATATCAATCTTTGTTGGGAACCAAGTTATCAGACTAGACTGGCCTGATAGAGAGGCAGTTAAGTTTTCCGCAGTCCTCACATATTAAAAAGATAAAATAAATCCAAATTTTATAGCAAGTTAAAGTTAAAATTTTAACATGTCATGAATGATGCTTTTTTACAAACCTGAATAAAATACTTCCAGAAAATACTTGTTGCAAGTAAGCAACATTTCTCCTAAAGTTTACGGAAATTGAAAGCTAAAACAGAAACAATTATTACAGAAACAATTAAGTCTAGGGTTTTAGTACCTACAGTACAGAAGCTATGGCTGAATAAACTTTAATATTCTTCATCTTCATTTTGTAATCACTGTCTGATTCCTTCAAGCTCACTGTTTAATTTTATATCTTGTTTTGAGGGGCACCTGGGTAGCTTAGTCGTTAAGCATCTGCCTTTGGCTCAGGTCATGATCGCAGGGTCCTTGGGATTGAGCCCCGCCTTGGGCTCCCTGCTTGGTGGGAAGCCTGCTTCTCCCTCTCACTCCCCCTGCTTGTGTTCCCTCTCTTGCTGTATTATGCTTTAATAAATCTCTTAAATATTAAAAAAAAAAAATCTTGTTTTGATGGTACAGGTGACTCTTGAACAACACGACTTGAATTGCACAGGTCCATTTATACAGAAATTTTTTTCAGTAAACTCAGTATAGTACTTGAATGTATTTTCTCCTTATGATTTCTTAGCAACATTTTTCTCTAGCTTACATTATTATAAGAATATATATATATAAACATGCAAAATATGTACTGACTAGGTTACTTGTAAGGCTTCTGGTCTAGAGTTAGGCTATTAAATGAGTTTTGGGGGAGTTCAAAGGTTATACTCAGAGTTTCGACTGTGCAGGGGTGGGCTTGGAGAGGGGGGTCCCCCTATCCCTTGTGTTGTTCAAGAGTCAACTGCATTACAAAATCAAAAACTAGCATGTACCAACTCAGGAAGCACTATTCAGAATCACGTGAATCTTAGAATACTCATTTCAAGTACTACTATTTAATAAATCTAACCATAGACATACAATTACTAGCAATTGCTCAGAGCCATTAAGTGATCACTCTAGCTAGACGAGAAACCGGTAAACAGTAATATTTACCTTAAATAACATTAAAATTATAATAGTTTTGATAATGATATAGAATGATCAGTATCAGATTATGTGTAAAGTACCACAACCATAGAGAATCAGTAGTACAATTAAAAGAGTATTAACTTAACTCTGCTCAGTGTGGAACTTCAGGATACAGTGTGTTTTCACTTGAAGTATAGTATTTAAAACTTTTTTTTAGGTGTCATTAAGGCAATACATAGAAGCCCCACACATGCAGCAAACAATTTCTGCAACAAGCTGCTTATCTAATATCTCCTACATGATCATCAAATTTGAAACGATCTTTTCCAATTACCCACCTGTACCACAAAAGTGCCTAAAACAATTGTGCAGAAGATGGCATTATTAAAGATTCCTTCGAACACATTTCTTTCACCGTGAATTTTCCGGGCATTTATTTCGTTGAAAAGTTGCATCAGCACAAAGGTATTAAAAACAATAGTATAATGTTCCGAAGGAGGAGCATGCAAAGGAGCATTTCTTCCACTATCAATATCAAAAAACTTTTCTCCTGAAAGAATGAAAAATTACTACTTTGTAATTATCATACAAAACAATTTAACATTTCAAGAAAAGTATGCAATAATACAACCTAGCCAGACCTTTATTTGATCTCGAATGACAGCACAGGAAAAGTTAGAAGAAACCTTGGGTTATCTAGTACAACTCTCTTGTTTTATAGATGTGGACACTGAAACCCCAAAATATTGGTATATAAGTTAGTGTCAGAGCCAGGACAAAAAAAAAAAAAATCAGGACTCTCTTTACTTCCTCCCATTATCTACCACAGTGCTTCCCTAAGCAACATTCACTGACAAAGAGGAGAAAGGAAAGATAAACGGGGCAGGGAGAAACAGAACTTATGTTCTTGAAGAATTTGCAACATTGAAACATCTGGGATGATATTAGCTTGGAACAAAAACAACTGAAGCTTTATCAGGCATTGAATTCTTACCAGCAAATAAGAGTGTAAAGACTACTACAAGTTGATAGAATGCATGACCCAAAATATTCTTCATCATCGTGCGTGAGATGAGAGGCTTATTTCTACCATAAGGCTTCCGAAGCAAGAGAGATTCAGTGGGGGGTTCAGTTGCCAGAGCCAGGGAAGCGAGCGTATCCATTATGAGGTTTACCCACAGCATCTGCACAGCCTTAAGCGGTGAATCCTAGAAAAGACAGGTTTCCTAATAGAAATTCACAACTATTCAGGGACTCAGCAATTCTCAGGAAGCCCTTTGTACTTAAAAACTCAAAGAACAGAACAGGATTATATTTTCATATTAATTAACCTACAATGTTAAGCTTCAGGTTATTCAGATATTTAAGTACTTTAAAAATGGTAGCTTATACACATATTTTTGCTTTAAAACAAACACGTTTTAATAAAAAACAAAAACAAACAAACAAAAAAAGCCCTGTGAACCTACTTGGGTAATACAGGCGCCAGTGAAAGCCACTATCACTGCTACCACATTGACGGTGAGCTGGAACTGAAGAAATTTGGAGATGCTGTCATAAACATTCCGTCCCCACATAACCGCTTTAACAATGCTTGTGAAGTTGTCATCTGTGAGGATGATGTCAGATGCTTCTTTAGCTACGTCAGTTCCAGCAATACCCTAATAAAAAAAAATTCTGTGAATTAGACTAAACGTTTGAAATATAACTTTTAAGTATCCGAAAGGGTATATAGGAGTATAAAATAAACCCAAATTTACCATTATACTGAATGACTAATGACTTAAATTTACTGTCAAAGAAGGTAATCCAGTTATTCTACAATGTCTCTCAGAAAGCTTTCCCGTCTAAGCAAAAATCAAACAAAGAATAAGGTACTGAAAATAAAGTTAAAATTGGGTTTAAAAAAAGAATGCACACAGGCAAAACCCCAGTTCCTCCCTGAAAGTCACACAAAAAGATGTTATTAAAATAAAAACTTGGGCGCCTGGGTGGCTCAGTGGGTTAAAGCCTCTGCCTTCAGCTCAGGTCATGATCCCACTGGGATCTAGGCCCGCATGGGGCTCTCCGCTCAGCAGGGAGCCTGCTTCCTCCTCTCTCTGCCTGCCTCTCTGCCTACTTGTGATCTCTCTCTGTCAATAAATAAATAAAAAGTCTTTTAAAAAAATAAATAAAATAAAAACTTAAAAGTCAAAGTTAGTGGGAAAGGAGATACTGCAAGGAACTCTTAAGAGGCTGGAGAGGAGATAACCAAAGAGTAAGTAGGCTGGCAGACCCCAGAGAGCTGAATCCTAAACCAACAGGAGGGAAAGCAGAGAATGAACGTGCTTTTTACACAACAGACTCTCCTACCAAGACTCAGTACTTGGCAGCATCAGGGAGCACTGGAAGAGAGGGTAAAGGTGTGAATGAAAACAGGATTTCTTCAAAGTCTTACAAAGACACTAAATAAGTACCTAGAAGGTCAAAACTAAAAACAACTATGTCCACCAAGAGTAGAACGGGATGGATTAATAAGTTGTAGATAAAAATGAGTGAACTACAGCGATATACAATGACACAGATGAGTCTCGTAAGTATAACCATGAATAAAGGATGCTGGACTCAAAATACATACAAGATTCTTATGTTCACCATTTAGAAACAGACAAAAGTAATCTTCAGAATACTAGTTACTAGTTATCTTTGCAGAGAGGGCAATGAAACAGAAATCACTGTTTAGAAACAAAAGTAATCTTCAGAATACTAGTTATCTTTGCAGAAGACAGTATGAATGAAGCAACTGGGGGTACAGGTAATAATCTATTCCTTCCCTTGTGTAGTACAAGTTTGCTCCCTTGTGATAATTCATTCAGCCATACCTTTATGACTTAGGCACTTTTCTGTATGTATGTTATATGTTAATAACAAAGTGAAAAGAAAAGGCAGCTAGATCCTCAAGGCCTCTTCCCAGGTCCAGGTGACCAAGTGGCACCTGCCATGCCCTCTGACCTGGCAGAAGACTGCTTGCTAATTTACCAGAGAGGGTATTTCAAAGACAGTGCAGACTGGGTGGGGAGGGGGGTACCAAGCACTGCTGAGAATGGGGTTGCTATACTGAGAAAAGGGGGTTAAGACTAACTTTGCTTAATGAGTGTGGAGATCATCGCCCTCTCTTCTCTACTTGTTTTCCAGAACACCAGTATTCCGGAGTGTCCCTTAGGTGGCAGATTTGAAGATTCTTTTCTGGGAAATTTGATCATCTGAAGAGAAAAGACCTGAAAATACTGCAATTCAAGGTACAGTAAGGACGTGAAAGAGCCAAGCCAGATCACTTTACTGAGAAGCTTCTCGTTGACAAATCCCACCCACAGGCCCCAGGCTTTCCAGCTTTCCAGTGGTAAATATGCAGACAACCAAGAATCAATCACCGGACATCTGAGGAAAGACTAAACCAAAAGGCAAACTGGAGACACAGACTCTTGCAGAGACAAAGGCTTATTTTAAAAGTCAAATCCTTACAGAGGCAAAAGGCACATCAATGAAGCATGAATAGAATGCTAAAGCAAGAACAAAAAAGTTAGAGATCCAAAAATAACTCTTGGAAATTAAATATCTGATCACAGAAATTAAAAGAAAAACAAAAAACTAACAACCCAGAAACTGAGGAAATGTCCCTGAAAATAAAGCAAGATGATAAAGTATGGTAAATTGGAAGAAAAAAAGACAAGACAGTAAGTCTAAGCAGTTCAAGAACTGGGATGAGGGGGTGGATATTCCAAAAGAAGAGACAGTGGAAATGAAATGTCTAGCATCAAAAAATTTCACAAAATTGAATATGAGTTTATTTTGTAGTAGAGAGTTGTTCTATGACAAAACATCATTACATTTCGAAAGATGTATATAGCTCCAGAAAGGAAAAAAACAAAAAACAACCAAAAAAAACCCCACCAGAGGTTCAAAATTCAGAATGATATGTTACAATAATGAAGGAAAGGATTCAAAATTCTGAGTGAAAAACGGATTTTCAAATGAGACTTTTATACCAAGTCAGATTAAGAATCAAGAGTGAAAAGACGGTGGAGATTTCAGTCATAAAAGTTATGAAAATGTTTCTTATAAACTTTTCTCAGAAAGCTATCGAAGATAGCATTACTCCATGAGTGTGTAAATCAGAACAGAGGATGACATGGAATTCAGGAAATACCAGATCCGACATGAGAGAGGAAAAGGAAATCCTCAGGTATGGAGAACGACAGGACAGCTGGGCAGCAGGCCTGGCAGAGTCCACACTCAAGCACATCAGAAGGTCTGGGAGAGGTACCTCTAAGGAGATAAAAATGTAGAAGTGCCAGGTGATTCTGATGTAAAGAATGGAGAATTCGATGAAGAATTCATTTTAAGTACCTAGAAAACCTAACCAGAAACGTGAACACATTTTAAAAAAAAAAGGATTTAAAATAAAATAGATTTAAAAACTGAATGAAAAAGACAATTAATTCATAGGAATACAAAGAGTTGTTCAAGGAAGTAGAGTCATGGGTAGATCATACAAGCTCAGCTTAGAACAGCATTTACAGTCACAGTGAGGGCTATTATATAGTGGTCTATCTGAAATCATGATCAAATTCTGGGGGAAGAATGACAGGGTAGGTCGTGTGCAGTATGCATTATGGAGAGGACTGTGGTGTGTGCCGGGTGTGCCGTTGAAATGTCAAATCCTTATCTTCCTCAGTGAGAAGTCAATAGTAAGTGCTTTATACTAAACAAATAAAAAAGCACCATCATGTAATTTAGATATATGGAGGTAAACAACTGAAGGAAACCAACAGCTAAAATACTTGGTCTCCTTTTGTAAAAAAAAAAAAAAAAAAAGAGCTGGAAGAAGTAGTAATCTGTGGCAGGGGACTTACGTAATAAATCTTATAAAATGCCTTGACTTGACTTTTTAAATGCACCTACTGTGTTGATAAACACAAAAACAAAGTTCAAATCAAGTTTTTCTCAAAAATGTTCCGTGAGGGAACAATCTTAATTTAAAATTTTAGCCTCTAGCTTCTAATCAGAATATTTTTCTTTTAATGTGCAACATATTTAACACATCTAAGCCTCACAGGTTTCCCTGCCTCTAACCATTCCGTCTTTTTCAAATGCAAATCTCATCACTCCTTTGTTCAAAAATCCTTCAAAATTAAAAAAAAAAATAATTTTGAGATGTTAATTGGTGTCCAAGTAAAAGCGAGTTCCATTGTCAAGTAAGTTTGGGGAACTTCCATCAGAAAAAAGTTAAACAGCTTTTTTATGAGCTTCTCTAAGCTGTGTGCTGCCATGCGTATGAGTCTACAAACTTCTTTTACTCCACTGGAAGGCTGTTTAGGAAAAGCTGATGTGCTGGATGAAAGAACAAATTCCTTATCTCAGTATCTGAAGCCCTATGCAGGTGACACCTGCCAATCCTCCCCGCTTCCTAGCCCATTCTTCTCCAAGAGCACACCCTTCAACACAAGTTCAACTTCTTGTAGCTCACAGGGTCCCTGAACTGTACTTCTCTACCTCTTCCTCTCCATTCCTCAACTCAAATGGTACTTCTTTCAGAAAACCTTTCCCAGTCTCTCCAGGCAGAGTTTTCCTCTTGACTCACACCCTGTGTTGTGTCTGGCCCGTCACTGGCTGCCACTATGCTCTGATTATTTATTTCCCTGTATGCTAAACATTTAGGAGACAACTACTCACTTCTACTCTGGACCAGAATATTGAGAACAGCTTTTGATTTTTTTAGATTTTATTTATTTATTTGACAGAGAGAAACACAGCTAGAGAGGGAACACAAGCAGGGGAAGTAAGAGGAGAAGCAGGCTTCCTGCTGAGCAGGGAGCTCCAAGCAGGGCTCCAACCTGGGACTCCAGGATCATGACCTGAGCTGAAGGCAGATGCTTAAAGACTGAGCCACCCAGGTGCCCTGAAAACAGCTTCTTAATATTTGGAGAATAAACAAACAAATCCTTTATTAATCCAAAGTTTAAAAGACAGTCTTTTAATTATATCAGGGAAGAGTTTACTACCAAAGATTGGTTATAGAAATCCTCCATGGCACTCTGACTTTGAAGACAGAAATATCTGTGTTATGGCTTGCTGAATTCTGGTAAGAATAATATAATATAAGCATTATTTTAAATGCACCCAAAGAGGGGGTGTCTGGGTGGCTCAGTCGGCTCAGGTCATGACGCTGGAGTCTCGGGTTCGAGCCCCCATATCAGGCTCCCTGCTTGGCGGAGGACTACTTTTCCCTCTCTCACTGCCCCTGCTTGTGTTCCCTCTCCAGCTGTGTTTCTGTCAAATAAATAAATAAAATCTTTTAAATAAATAAATAAATAAAGAAAGAAAGAAACAAGGAAGGAAAGAAAGCAAGCCAGCCAGCCAGCCAGCCACAGAGGCTTGCAATGGAAAGGGATCTATGGAGAGTGGCCAGACTTCTTTGTAACCTAATCACATACTTATGTTAGAGTCCTTTTATTTTATTGTTGAAAATTTTATTTCAATGTTGACTTTTCTAAATATAGTGTGTAAATACACACACACACACACACACACACACACACACACACACACACACAGATGATATATAGATAGTATTCTAAAATGCTATTTCTGCCTGCAAAGTAAGAGACAAATTTAACAGGGACTAATCAATAGCAATTTCTTACTGGTATCTATTAAAAACTCAAGCCAAATAATTTTGTCTTTCAGTTTTAAAAGATGAAATTGGAAAACTGAATAAATACACAAAGTAAACTCAAGCTTGACTGAACAGAAGTGCTTTGATGTTCAAGTCGTTCTTTCTGTCTTTTAAAACAGATACAGATTTTTGATGTGCTGCCTTAAAAAAGGATGGTACAACTGGCCTAAAATCTTCAGGGCTTCAAAGTGAAACAAAGCAGCCCTGTACAGTGTTTCTATTTGTAATACTACATTTACCTGGGTGTACTGAAAGCCCTCCCTCAGCATCTGCCTTACACACTGAAGTTCTGGGAAGGAAGCTTTTTATTTTTTAAAATGCACTGTAAGTAAATGCCTTCTTGGTGAGATGTCCCAATGAAAGTCAGAGTCCGAGTCCTGCTGAGTGCTCAGGAGTGGCCGAATGATCCTGTGTTCCTACAGTGAACAAGGATCCTCTGTGCCCACAGCCAAAGGGACAGGACTTCAGTTCGCCTTTTCCCTTCAGCTACTTTTCCCAAGTCTTGAGAAGTTCAGACAAATGTGACTCAGCCGTAATAAGTCTGCAGCAGGGGAGGGTGGGGATCTTTGGGTTCATGGCTACTGGCTGAGAGCACTTCACCCACATAATTTCCTCTTTCCATCCCTCCCATGCCTGCTGAAAGCTTGCCACCATGGTGAAGGTTCTGCTACACCCCTATTTTAACAGCACACTATTGGGGACAAATTATAAAAATAAACACTGGTACACACACATTTTCCTCTATCTGAAACCTGTGGGGCCAGACTATGTTTCAGAATTCAAGCCTCCCACATTTTAGAAAGAGAATGAATGAGGCACTTATCTCCCACCACAAATTTTCCCAGAGGGGGTCAGCACCCCATAAAAACATATTAATATCTATACAATGGCTATGATTGTTCATGTTAAGTGGGACAAATAAGTTCCTCACATTCGTTCAAAGTACCTTTTGGAGTCAAATGAGTGTGTTGCAAAATTAGGAAAGGAATTTCAGTTTTCAGATTCTTAGATTTGAGAACTGTGATTATGGATCAGTATTTTCAAAAAATTAAGTTAAAATTAAATAGAAAATTAAGTTTTCTATGGCCCTGAAGGTACAAATATTCATTCCAACACCGAAAAGCTATAAGAAATCGATTCAGATACAAAACCACCTAATTTCAATCATTAAACATTTACATAGCACCTGTATTTGATATCAATTTTTAGTAAATACTTCATCAGTACCATGGCTAGAGTATAAGAATATAATAATGAAATGCTGAAATTTTCTAGCACTTTAATCAAATCTAAATTGAAGACATGGGGGGCAGACTTTTTCTAATCGAAAAAAGGATCATAGCTATTCTATATGAAACGATGACATTCAGTTACTTTTTTTTTTTTTTAAAGATTTTATTTATTTGACAGAGAGAAACACAGCCAGAGAGGGAACACAAGCAGAGGGAGTGAGAGAGAGAGAAGCAGGCTTCCCTGCCGAGCAGGGAGCCCGATGTGGGGCTCGATCCCGGGTTGACCTGAGCCAAAGGCAGACGCTTAACCAACTGAGCCTACATTCAGTCACTCTTAACAGACATCTTCTGTGGAACAGAAGATTCTAAATTATACTTTTAACTTATACACACACACACATACTCTCTCTCTCTCTCGTTCAAAGCCTGTCTTCTGCTTAAGAGGACTGTTGTAAGGTTCAGATCAGATGACAAATATTTATATTTTTGCAGAGTACAGGGTAAATGCATGTTATCGTTCTTCGTTATCTTCTAGCCAGATTTCACTCCATCAAATGAACGTGGTTACAAACTACTCAGACTTATAAACCAATTTAGGCACATTATTTTCACTCAAATCTTGAAGGACAGTGTTTAAAATCAATAGAGGGGAGCCTGGGTGGCTCAGTGGGTTAAGCGCCTGACTCTGGCTCATGTCATGATCTCAGGGTCCTGAGATCCAGCCCCATGTCAGGCTCCACAATCAACAGGGAATTTGCTTCTCCCTCTCCCCACTCGAGTGCTTGCTCTCAAATAAAAAAAGTCAGTAGCAATCTAGTAACAAACAACCTAGCCAGTAAATAACATCTGAATATGTAAAAGGCTAAGTTCCTACCATTGCAAATCCAACATCGGCTTTCTTTAGCGCTGGGCCATCATTTGTACCATCCCCAGTTACAGCTACAACCTGGCGTTGTTCTGACACAGTGCTGTCAATTATACCTGAAACAAAAGTAAGTATCTGTGCTGTAAAAATATCCCCTTTAATTAACAAGATGATTCTGCAGAGTACCCTGACCAGCCAGTTTTAGAGACCTGAGGTTAAAAATAAACAAATACAGAGGAATGGAAACTGCCGAGATGCTGGACAGGGACCAAGTCCAGAAACTAATGGAATACTGAGAGCAATATCCTGTTTTAATGAAGATAAAAACAGTTCATGGAAGGTGTCAAAGGGAAATGTATTTAGATTTTACTGAAAGAGATAATATCCAAGATCCAATCTATTATTCAATATCTAGTACCACTTCGGGAAACAGAACACATTTCTGTATTAACAAGCGTGAAATAACCCTAAAATCGACTCACCTTTAACCAGTGTGTGTTTGTCAGTAGGAGACGATCTTGCAAGCACTCGGAGCTTTGGCCAAATCTTGTCTATCCGCTCTTGCTCAATCTATAAATGTTTGTGAAAGTTGAAACACACCCAAATTAGTTTTCTAATTCCCGAATTAGCATCTGGCATATGTATCAGCACTTCTTGAGAAAGCAGCATCGGCAACTCAAGTAACTTGTCAGAAATGCAAATGTTTTCTAGCAAGGCCCCAAGCCTATCATTTTATCAAACCCTCTGAGTTGGGGGCCAAGCAATCAACATTTTTAAAAGGCTCTCTGAGTCACTCTAATGCATACTCAAGGTTGAGAACCACTATTACATATACATAAGATCAAATTTTAAAAATCTTCCCACTGCCTGTGAAAATAAAAATGCCTTAAAATAGTATAAAAAGCACAGAGTTTGAGGTGCCCTAAAATATGCTCTCTATCAGCTTTTCCCAACTCTTCCTCCCATACTCTCTTATATATATATACACACACACACATATATATAATACTTCTGAAATTGGCCTAGACCGAAAAAAAGAAGTGCTCACTCCCTTTAAGCCAAATTTCTCTATCACTCATCTATTTCACTTCCTAAAATGTTAGTTTTTTTGCTTCTTAGGTGCAGGCTGCTTTCCTTCATTTGTGATGCCTAACACAGTGCATATTCAATATGTTATTTGTTGAATGAAATTCCTAATATATGAAAAATATATCAACACAAAAACTAAAGAAACCCTTACCTCTCCTTTTTCGTTTCGTATTCTTCTGTTGAAATCTTTACCTTCTAGGCATAGAAAATCTTCCCCAGGATGTAAAATACCACACTTGGTAGCAATAGCCCGAGCAGTATTAATATTATCACCAGTGACCATCCGCACAGTTATTCCAGCCCTCTGACATTTCTTTATTGCATCTGGTACCTGGTTTACAAAGAAAAAAATTCTTAATATGAAAAAAATTAGTATTTCCAAATAATGCATTACTGCAGAGTCCCACAAATAATGACAATTTTACTTTCATCTCAAGATATTCAGTATTTCTTGAATTACTCCCAATAATCTCTTCTTTCCTCTTCCACGGCCGCAGTCCTAGTTCAAGTTTCATTTTCAGTTGTGATCCTACTTAATTTGTTTGCAATATTTATTTACCAAAGGCTTCTTAAAATGACCCCCTCCCTACCCATTATGTAGCTCTTTTCCAGTTGGTTTTCTGGTTTTACTGCCCAGACAACACCAGAGTAAAATGTTGGTGTGTTCTTTAGGGTTAAAGGAGGCTTACTTCCCCCCTGCCCTCCATATCTTTTAAGGATTACTTTACTCATTCTTATACATTTTTTTTTTTTTAAAGATTTTATTTATTTGACAGAGAGAAACACAGGCAGAGAGGGAACACAAGCAGGGGGAGTGAGAGAGGGAGAAGCAGGCTTCCCGCCGAGCAGGCAGCCCGATGTGGGGCTCGATCCCGGGTCTCCAGGATCATGACCTGAGCTGAAGGCAGTCGCTTAACCAACTGAGCCACCCAGGC
>PITA01008384.1:0-45031 GCA_004023965.1 Spilogale gracilis
TTTGGGGCACCTGGGTGGCTCAGTTGGTTAAGCAACTGCCTTCGGCTCCGGTCATGATCCTGGAGACCCGGGATTGAGTCCCACATCAGGCTTCCTGCTCAGTGGGAAGCCTGCTTCTCCCTCTCTCACTCCTGCTGCTTGTGTTCCCTCTCTGGCTGTGTTTCTCTCTGTCAAATAAATAAAATCTTAAAAAAAAAAAAAAGGTTATAGTTTAATGGAAGAACTGCTTGAAGAGTAATATGGCCAGAACATTGTGAGAGAGAGAGATAATGGTGCAAGTGAGGACTGGCTGGTAGGCTAGGGTCAGCAGGGCATTTATAATTCTATGTAAATTTTTAAAATTAATAATCTATAATGACTAAAAATAACATTGACAGAGTATTTGTTATGTGCCAGTCACTTTGCTAAGTGCTTCTCACATATTAATTTGTCCTCATAAAAACCTAAGATGTGGAGAGATCAGGTTAGGACATTGAGTCTTCGTAACGAACTCTAGGAGCATTACAGGGAATAATGAGCTGAAGATTGAGCAAAGCTTTGTCTGGGTACAAAGTCTCCACACTGAACCACACCCTATTTTGACATGATATAGATTTTTTTAATTCTTATCCAAAAAGCTATGAGAATTTCATTGGTCGAGTGACATAATGATATTTGTACTGTATAAAGAGCATTTTAACTGCTTTCTGGAGAATGGATTGCATACAGGGTGAACAATTAGGAGAAAACTGTCATACAGGAGAAAGAAGAGTGGCATCGGCTAAAGCAGTGACTGCCAAGGTAGATAAAAGTGGCTCCTAACAGACATTTTTTTTAAGAGTAAAGAAGCAGGGTTTAGGGATTGGAAATAGGCCTGGAGTAGAAGCTTGAGGATCCCTATATTTTAAAATTCAGAAAATAATAAATTTACTAAGGAGGTTCTGGTGGGGGGAGTTAAAAAAATAAATAAATAGAAGGGAAAGTATGTTTTCAGATAAGCCAAAGGAAAGGTTTCCAAATGGAAGTTATGATCAGTGGTACTGAATGCTATTGATTACCCAAATATGAAGAGGATGGGAAGATGTCCACTGAATTTAATGGCATGCATGTTAGCTCCTTCATGGAAGCAATGGTCATGGAAATCACATTAAGAACTAATAACAAAGCATTAATCAATAGGAATTTTGGATTAATTTTCCTGCAGAGGAAAAAAAAAAGCATGCATGGTAAACTTCAGCCTAATAATCAAACACTCAGCTTCTGTAGGTATTTGCAACAATCTGGAATATGTCCAAGGCCAGGGCTAAGATCCAGATAGTTCAGCAAGTGATTGGACCAAGCACCAGCTACAGCTGATCATGACTATCATGCTGGTTGCACTACTAGAAGCTTCATCATTTCTTTGTAAAACACAAACAGAACCTGATTTCATTGTCCCATGCCTTTCTAAGTGGTCAGAGCCTCTTTCCCTATTTTAGCTTCTGAACTTCTTGTTCTAATTTGTCTCTGGATGCATCATTAAATCCTGGTTAAACCAAGCAGGAAAGGAAAGAAAAGGTTTCTTACTTGGATTGTTCATGAGCACGAGAGCTGTTTTTGCTATAACGATTCACTGCTTTAAAGAATCCTAAAGAGTGAGAAATTGTGAATAAAGGAAGTTTTTTTCACGCAGATGACGGAGGTAGGTAAGGTCTTCTGAAGAAGAGCAGAACTTTAACTGAGGAAACTAAGTAGCAAAGAATTGGGAGATATCTATCTTCCTCCTCTCCCAAAAAATTGAGGTCCACATATTTGAGGTCAAAATATGCATATTTTTGTTGTATGACTCTAATGTACAAGCCATACAAAACCAACTACTGCTACAGGGTAATTAAGATATTTATGCTGTAGCCCAGTACTAGAAAAATTTTCTAAAGAAATCTAAGACAGCGTTTCGATTAATTACTGTCTATGACTATAGAATATAGTATTTTTTCTAGATTTACTATAATGACAAATAATCTAAGAAAAGATTTATTTCCCTTCATTTGAGCATTAATATGTGATTTTATTTTATTTCTTTATGCTTGCCTTTGTTCTTAAAAACATTTTGGAAGAGAAATTTATTCACACTAAAATCACTATGTGTTTTTTATGGATATGATTGTTGGTCACAATGAATATATTTGACACTTAGCTATTTAATAAAAATAAAATCCACATACATGTTTAAATGTGCACATAATTTAATCTGGAGAATTGAAGAAATGTGAATAGAAACATTCAATTCCTATTTATTTTATTGATTGGAAATCACCTCAAAACTTAGGGCTTAAAACAATGATATATTATTTTTCACATTTCTTTTTTTTAAAGATTTTATTTATTTATTTGACAGAGAGAAACACAGCCAGAGAGGGAACACAAGCAGGGGGAGTGAGAGGGAGAAGCAGGCTTCCCGCTGAGCAGGGAGCCCGATGTGGGACTCGATCCCGCGTCTCCGGGATCATGACCTGAGCCGAAGGCAGTTGCCCAACCAGCTGAGCCACCCAGGCACCACCTGTTTTTCACATTTCTGAGTGTTGACTGGACTCAGCTGTATGGTTCTCCTCAGCCAGGTCACACAGGCGTTGGTTCAGCTAGGGCTGGACCATCCCGTATGAGTTCTCATTCTCCAGGGCCTCTTTCCACATAACTTTTAATCATTCAGCAGTCTAGCCTGGACTGCTCACCACTATGTCACTTGGACTCCAAGAGAGAGTCTTCCAAAAGGACAAGTCTTGGGATAGGCATTGGCTCAGTCATTAAGCGTCTTCCTTCAGCTCAGGTCATGGTTCCCCGGGTCCTGGGATCAAACCCTGCATCTGGCTCCCTGTTCGGCGGGAGCCTTGCTGCTCCCTCTCCCACTGCCCCTGCTGGTGTTCCCTCTCTCACTGTCTCTCTCTGTCAAAAAATGCATAAAATCTTAATAAACAAAGAAACAAACAAACAAACAAAGTCTTGCAGTGCAAGCACTTACCAAGTCTCGGCTTATTTGATACTCACTAATGCTTGTTAGCCACATGGACAAGTCCAGAGTCAGCATGGAGGAGAACCGCACAGGGGTATGAATACTGGGGTCATGGTTAGTTGGGGCTATTCAACAAAACTGTCTACCAAAGTTCTGTAATGCAACCTGAAACATATTTGTGCCATTATAAAATAAGTAGTACCAATATTTTGTTGGTACTATTTATAATCATCATAGAATTAAATACACGAAGCATTATTTACTCTGGCCAAACATCATATTAATTCAGTTTAATTTTCCCTAGAGCTGTAGGTTCATTATGTATATCTCCTTTCTGGTCAAAGTTTTACTATATGTTTTGTCCCTGCACATCATGGTTTGCCCTTTTTTCAGCTTCTAATATCAGTTTCTTCAAAATCCACCCCCTGTCAGACCAATATTCTATTTTTGGCACTGCACATGTACACATACACACAAGCACACACATGTACATGCACATAACACCACCTGAAGGTCCTGGTAAGCTCTCCTTCAGGGCTTTGCTCTGCCATCCAGGCTGCTTTCGTCCTATGGCTCTCCCATATTAACGTTAAGTAGCCCATAAATGCATATCCAAAGAGAAGAATACAGGGAAGTCCAGCACTGGCAACTAAATGTTTTGGCCCACAAGTAACAGGTCCCTTCCACTCAAAATTCATTAATCATAACTTGTCATATTTCCCTGTTGAAGTTCAATAGAATGGCAAATATTCATGTAACCAGAAGCAGAAGAAAGCTGTAACCCAATGAACAAAATCCAGTGAAAAAATTCCTACTACTTCTACTAGGGGATCCTATGCAGTCTTTATAAAAAAAACTAGGTATAGAAGAACGATGTTAGTGACATAAATTTTATCGGAGATATATTAAAACTTTAAAAATATAACCACAAACCATATTTATAACATGATCTAATACATTTATTAATATTTATATTTATAACAGCATATATATGGCTAATACTGAAATTATGCATACCACATTTTCAGTGTTAACTCTTAGGTAGGGAGTAGATAGAATACAGGTGATAAGAAGTATTTTCAATTTGCTTTAAATATCTTGTATGATCTGAGTTTTTAGCAATGAAAATGGTTAAGTATAAATGGTGAAAAATAAAAAGCAATACTATAACCTATGAATAACAATCCATGTTTCAGTACCACATAGTTATTTTCTTTGTCCTTGGGTAAGGTTGGGGGAAAGATTAGTGAAAGTGTGTTTAGGTTTTTCACAGACGTAGGGAATTTCCTGTTCCCTGTAATCCTTTCTTTTTTTTTCTTAAAGATTTTATTTATTTATTTGACAGAGAGAAACACAACTAGAGAGGGAACACAAGCAGAGGGACTGAGAGAGGGAGAAGCAGGCTTCCCGCCGAGCAGAAAGCCCAATGTGGGGCTCGATCCCGGATCTCCAGGATCATGACCTGAGCCGAAGACAGTCGCTTAACCAACTGAGCCACCCAGGCGCCTCCTTCCTGTAATCCTTTCTACATCAATTACATGAGGGGGGCTGGGCCATCAAAAACATTCATTAGCCATGTTGGAAATACTGTTTTTCACCCATCCTCTTGGGACTGAGCATATATTGAACTCCAGTGGACACTTAAATAGCTCTGTGACTGGACGTTCGAGTCATCACCCCCAAATGGGATAGTCAGCAGTGGAGGTTGCAATTTTACTTAGCTATCCCTTCCCCTTGCATTGGTTGCAGGAGCGGGGAATTCTTGTACATTTAGGCCTTCAGAGGGTAGTGTAGGAAGATGTCCTTTATTTCCCTAAACCTCTCCAACTCTGCACTCTAATACTTCTTTAAGCTCTTCCCATCTGGTATCCTTCTCCCTCTGCTCTCCCCCAGCACATTCCAGCCTTCACACTAAGTGTCAGCCTTTACTCTTTGTATCTTGCACACTTTTGCAGACTCAAACTTCAGATGAACATCACTCTACCTTTCCTCTGCCCATTCATAGTTGTCTCGCTAGAGGGTGGTCATGGCCTTTGCTTGGTGACAGACAGGGCCATGTGGTGGGGGGAAAAAAAAAGGTGAGCAAAGGACACATTTTAAAATTTCAGCTTATTTCTCCACATTCACATTGACTGTAGATCATTCCTCTCAAATTAACTGAATACATCTCACCACAACAGTATTAATTTAATTTTTTCCTTAATGTCATAGAGTCTAATCTGACATTAACATGACTTTTACCCTTCTCAATTAATGATAATAACTTAGATAACAATTCTAAAAGGAGCATTCATTTCATTCTTGTATTTGTCTTCATTCCAAAAGTCTGTACTATTTGAGAAAGGCTCTGTATGAACTATTCTGACAAAAGGAACCATACTCAAAAGATGCCCTCTGATTCTTTCAGCACCTTTCTAGTGTGGATGGGGGGACTGAGAAGAGAGGAGTGATCAGCTTATCCCGTCACAGAAACCAGAAAGAGTCAGGGACAGAGTGGAAATTCCTTGTCAAGTCTTTTGTCCAATCTGAGATCCCGAGAAGGTCTTCCGCAGAGTTTCTTACTTGCATTGGATCAATTTCTTTCCCAACCACTAAGAAGGCTTCCTGTGCACTTAGTGTATGCATTAAGGTGCCACCCCGAATTGTGAGAAATAAAACAACGTGTGAGTTTGTTCTTTCTGGGAGCCAAGGCATATCTGCTTGAAAAAGAAGATCCCAGAGAAGCAGAAAGTGCATGCCAAAGCCCATCAGGGATGGCCAAGGACTGTCAGAAGTGGCAAAGGGGGTCTAGGAGACTTCATCAAATAGTAGGATGGCTTTCAAAGAAAGGGGTTGCTTCCATTAGGTTGGAGTAGAAAGAATATTCCATTTTCTAGAATTGCTTGACCTATTTCCTCACGGGATCTACAATACAATTTCTCCAACATTCATAAATTAACAAGAGAAAGAACGATGACATTTAGAGGGTATGGTGAATTAGGTACATTCACAAAAGGCAGTTAATACAATCTTTTTTGTGGGTGACTAGCAATAAGCCCTAAGAAGCATAAAACCATTTACATTTTTTTTAAAATTTCATTCTATTTCTGGGAATATGTATTAAGGAAATAATTTAAAATTTGAAAATTTCTGTACTTTATCGCAGCATTATTTACACTAGTGACCAGTTAGAGACAGCTCATGGGCTTTATAATTGGGAAGTTTAAGTAAATTTTGGTATAAACATTTGAGGCACAGAATTGGCTGCATATATTTAAAATAAATATGGAAAATAAACTTAGAAAATGCTTACATGGTAACTGACAGCAGGATATATACTTATATGTTTTTCCCACCTCTACTGAGATATAATTCAGATATAACATTGTATAAGTTTAAGGTGTACAGTGTGATGATATGATACATGTATACATTTATATATGTATTACTATCACATCTGCTTAAGAACAGAAATGCAAGCTAAAAAACATTTATAGGGGAATAGTAGACACAAAGAATATATAGCATCAAGAAACAAATGAACAACAAGGATAGGATTTCAGCCCCTTTACCTCGATGAAGTTATAAGATGGACACATTTTGGTTCCCTAATATGATGAGGCTTTATTCTGCAAAATTTAGTCTGGGGTGGAGAGAAAGACAAAAAGATCATACACTAAACATGCATAAGAATTGTGAGTCAAATATTGCATCACATGAGTTCTCTTTGGGAAGCCAAACCATATATATTCTGGTCCCAAATTTTAGCCTAAGTTGTTTTCCTCCACTGAACTCATAATCCATAGTATGAGTTCCATTTGGTGTCACTTTTTTTTTTTTCTTTTGACGAGTAAGCTAACATTTCTCCAATGAGTCATTTGATTTCAAAGGATTTGCTGTTTTTCCAGTGGGCTCTTCGGTCATCTGGAGATGGCATTTGCTGTTTTTTGGACCTTCCTTTGCCCCGCCTTTTTTTTCTCTCTAATCTCTCTACAGCTGGTTTTTGAATGGCATGGGCTAAATACAAAAGTGAAATCATTTGTCGTACCTTCATCCACTCCACCTACTGAGATCTGGAGATTCAGTCTCATTGCCTGTGTGGCCCAGGATGTCCAGCACTGAGATCCCTGCAGGTTTCCAATGCCAAAACTTTCTTCCCTTACAACTGTGGTGGGACTTCCTGCCTTTAGGAAGGTGCCAGTTTGCGTCCTTTGCAACGCATGTCTTCTTTCAAAGCTTTTTCATTTTATCTTCTGAATATGTCTATTAGCAAAGGAGAATTTGTAGCACTTTGATTACTATCTAAAGAAATAGGGTTGTTGATAAATGCCTAGAATTATACACACAACTATGATCATTTTTCTTTAATTCTATTGCACTCCTGATCCCGAGAAATGTTTGGGGTTTTGTTTTGTTTTGTTTTGTTTTGTTTTGTTTTGCTGATTACAAATCATTGAGTGCTCTGGTTTCTCTCCTTAGTCCTATTCTACTCTCCTATGGAAAGATTTCCAGTTGCTCTTCCCACTGGGTAGGAATATATGTTCCATGAATGAGTAGTAGATAACACAATAGTAGTGACAACAACAGAGCTGCTGGGAAACAACCTATGAAGCAAAATGACTATCACTGTTTTTTGTGTAATATTATGGCTAATAATTTATTGGGTTAAAAAGACAATATCATTCATTTTCATTTGGATATAAGATTATGAAAAATCATTTCCCAACTGCTAAGAAATTTCTCTGTTACAGTAAATTAGGAAGAGGCATGAAGCAAGGGTTTCTGAGTATGTGGTTCAGCCTTTGGAGGATGAATGCACAGCTTGAAACTGCACAAGACCAAAGAAACACTCTGGAAAAGGGAAAAATCAGGAGTGGAGACTTATCCCCACACATGGAAATGGGCCTTACCTCCACAGCAACACTGGCTTGGCTTATGGTGTGCCTTCACATTATCTCATTTTAAATCCTTTAGTTCTGTAAGTGAGGTAATCAAGGATCAGAGACGTGAACCACACTTTAAGATCACGTGCCTGGTACATGGCTGAGTTAGAACACAGCACTGTTGACTTCTAAACCTGTATTTTTGTAAAATCCCACAATTTATGGCCTTTGGGTCTTGGCGAGGTACAACATCTAAGGCCATCTGTGGCATCAGCGGTGGGATAGCCACAGAGTATTTAGCAAGGCACTGTTAGTGAGCTCTCAAGATTTCTAGATAATCTTGAGAGTTGAGTATACCATTTTACTGGCAAACAGTGTAAATGATTTTAAAGTTAAATTATAAATGGATGCATTAAGGTATATGCACATGATACCTAATAAAATGCAATTAAATGTCCACAATTTCAATAGATAAAACACAAATTCTAGGACACTTTATGATATTATAAGCCTGCCTATATCAAGCTAGACTCCAAAATCTTCTCAGATGGCCCACATTCTCTGTCTGCTATCAGGGTTATTAAGGAGAAAAGTCTTGAGAACTACTGATTGCTTCAAAAGCCTGTTTTTGTTATTACAAAATGGATACAATCTCTTTTTGCCAGTGATTCTGACATTTTCTTGAAAGTAGGGAGAGGCAGCGAGAGGTAGGGTGCCGAGTGTCCCTTTGTGTACAGAAGCATGCAAACAGAAAGATGGTTTTACATGCTATGTGTTTCATAGCACTGTCATCCCCCCATAACTCTATATGTTTATGTTTAACATGGATGTTAGGATCATTGTCTTCTAAAATGGTTGAGCTGTTGTCTACCACGAAGTAAAGGCACAGCCTAATAACAGGTAAATGGCAGATTATTCCTTGAAATGGAGACTGTTTGAAGGGTATGTCGTAGGTAAGGGAGAGGGACCTTCAGGAAGGAAAAAATAAAGGTTCGCCTTAGTGTTTAGTGTTCAGAGCTTAGAAAAATAAGAGAAGGAACTTTGATTTCTGTTCTCTCTCTGAAATGCAGCATGACTCTCTAAGAGGATTGGAGTACATTTGAGAAATTGCCGAGAGTTTTTGAAATTGATGTGCAACATGCTAAGATGATGTTGATTTGCTAGTGATCAAAGTCAGCGCTTCAGCCTGACATATAAAACCCTTTGCTTCATTTTCTCTGGGGCATATCTCTCCTGTAACATTATCAGTGGTGTTTTTTGTTGCTTCCAGTGATTTTCATTCCAAGGCTGCTGTCTGGTCTCTCAGGACATTAATATTTATTTATGTATTGTCAGTGCCCATACTGTTGCTCCTGGCATGAATTAGCAACTTACTTAAGCTCATCAAAAATAGATTCATCCTTCCTGTAATGAGTATCCTTGCTTTTGTGCTTAAAATTATAAATGGCAGCTTTAGTATAAGTGCTAAAACATTTCCAGTACTTCTGAGAAAATCCTAGTGCAAAAGTATAACTTGTTGAAGTGGCTATGATAGGAAAAAAGGAAGAAAAAGAAAAAGAAATGAAGAGGAAGGAAAGAAGGAAAGAAGGAAGGAAGGAAGGAAGGAAGGAAGGAAGGAAGGAAGGAAGGAAGGAAGGAAGGAGAAAGAAGAAAGAAAGAAAGAAAGAAAGAAAGAAAGAAAGAAAGAAAGAAAGAAAGAAAGAAAGAAAGAAAGGAAGAAAGGAGAAAGAAAGAAAGAGAGAGAAAGAAAGAAAGAAAGAAAGAGGAAAGAAGAAAGAAAGAAGAAAGAGAGAGAGAGAGAGAGGGAGAGAGGGAGAGAGGGAGGAAGGAAGGAAGGAAGGAAGGAAACCCTATCCAAACCCCTTAAATAGAAAAAGTATAGATTTTGTAATTTTTGTTACTTATCTTATATTTTTATATTTTTAAAAATTATGTGCTTCAAATGTTAAATTTTTCTGAAAGGCTAAAAGTAAAAAAGATACCAGTCTAATTGTTGTCCTTTTTCACCTGGGTCCCGCTGGCCAGAAACAAAAATCTTCAACTCTGTTAGCTATTTGCTCAGGTATTTATGTTGATATTTCTAAATACTACGTTTCTATTGCTATTTGTGGACTTGGCCACTCAGATATTAGCTATTGATTTATTACTGTGGTGGATTATGCTTGAGCCAGAAACACACCCCTCCCACCATCAGTCCTCTATATTGCAAATATCATTACTTCATACATTCTCATTAAATCAATATTCTGTGCTTATGTTTATGGCTGTAAATAACTGACCTCACTAAAACACTCTCAGTCAGTTCCAATTAGTGAAGTATGATTATGCTTTATACTTTGCAAAACCATTTCTGTTCTGTGTACATATTACAAATTTTCCAGAATGCTTTCATTTTCTCTCATCAGACATTTCATCAGTGCATTTTATTTTTCCTGGAGACTGTCCTTTTGAAGCCCACTTTTCTCTCCAATCTAGACAGGCTGTTCTTTAGGTTTCTGAGTGTATATTGTCCTAGAATTGTCCTATATTATCCAATGTTGATCCCCTGTTTCCTGCTTCCTGTTTTCCTGTTTCCCATTTCTTAGTTTATTCCTACATCTCAATAAAGTACATCCTCTTAAAGTTTTCTAAGAAGTTAAGTACTTAGAAGAGAAATTGACTCGTTTAGTCTACCATTCTATTTATTTTAGCCTAGTTTTGAGTGGTTTGGCTAGGTATAGAATATCAGGATGGAAATCATTTTCCTTCAAAATTTTAGATGCATTTCACTGTCTTTTACTTTCCAGTACTGCTGCAAAAAAAAAAAAAAGCCAGAAACCTTATTATTTCTGATCTTTTGCATTTTACCTATTATTTATCTATAAAGTCTTAATTTTTTTTTTTACTTCCTATGTTCTAAAATGTCATATCCATATACTTTGCCGAGCTCTTTCTGCTCATTGTAATAGACAGGTGGAAACTGGACTCTTTAAAGCACAGAAATATTTTGCTATTTCTTTAATCTGTACCCCACGTTTACCCTGTTCTCTTTCTAACAGTTCCACTATTTTCTGTTTTGTTTTTTATTTCTTTCCTCCTGGATCGTTCTTATCACTTATTTTCTGTTTTCTATCTTTGGCCTTTTGCTCATGCTTCATAAAAGGCCTCAGTTTTATTTTAGCAATTTTTATTGTATTTTAACATTCAAAATTCAGTAATCTAATAGCTGACTTTTCTCCTCTGATGCTCCAATAATAAATCGTATCATATTTTTGCTTATGGATGCAATCTTCTCAGTCCTTTGAAGGTGTTAGAGGTGGTGGTATCCTTGTCATCATCACCTTTTCCTCTGCCCCATTCATGATCTGTTTCCTCTGAGTTCTTTTTCATTTTTTAAAACATTTATTTGTTTAGATACTGCTTATCAGGTTGGAAGCTTTTCTCACATGTCATGTGACCTTAGCATCCCTGTATGCAAATACGTTCCAGGTGTATTTAAGAGTGAGATATTAAATAGGTGCTTTTAAACCTCTGCATCTGGGGCGCCTGGGTGGCTCCATTGGTTAAGCCACTGCCTTCAGCTCAGGTCATGGTCCTGGAATCCTGGGATCAAGTCCCATATCAGGCTCCCTGCTCTGCGGGAGGTCTGCTTCTCCCTCGGACCTTCCCCCTCTCATGCTCTTTCTCACAAATAAATAAATAAAATCTTTAAACAAAACAAAACAAAACAAAAACAAAAAATTCTGCATGCCTGGAAGAGGTCTAGCCATGGGTACGATTCGCTATTGGGCTTTGAAAGTATCTGTTTCTGTGGTCTTCTTTTCACAGGGCTGCTCATCTCTATGAGAGGATCTTGCGCATTGCCTCAAGTGTACCCTTGGTTGCTAATGGTCTGGGAAAAGAGCAGGAGAGGTCAGGCTTTCACTTACCTGCCATTTTCAGCCTGTGTCCCATTTCCACCAGTCTTCATTCGGAGTAGTCAATTGGCCATGCAGAGAGGAGAGGATAGTTGCCAGGGAATAAAAACCCTATGTGTAAACTTCAAAGATCCCTCCTTGTTTCCAGCCCACGTACTACCTCCAACTTATATAGGGCCAAGTGTCTTTAAATTTTGAAAATTTGTAGGATTCACAAGTTAAATTCTCACGAGGGCTATTGTCCTCATCAGGCACCCAGGTTTTCTACTCTAGCTGTCTCAAGTAGACTCCTATCTGCATTCCACTTCCCTAAATGACACTGGAATCCCCAAGCTCTTGCTGTTGCTTTGTCTGGTGTGCCTGCCCTCACTATTTATATATTTATGTGAAATTATTGTATGTATTATATATTTACATTAAAATCATATGTTTTATATAAGTTTTATGTATTTTTAGTATTTATCTATTTTATATACTTATATAAACATATATGTATATATTATATACTATATATAGCATAGGTTTTTATTCATACATTTGAGTATATTTTTATACTCCTATTCTATTACTAATGTTTATAGAGGATTTTGGAGAGATATGCTATAAATATATCATGTGAATTTTAACAGTTCTATTTAAATTAAGATAAGAACCATGGTCTGACTGGAATGAGTTTCCTTTTCTACCAATTAGTGGAAGAGACATAATACATGCCCTGTATGTTTTTAAATTTTTTATTACTTTGAGAACTGATTAAATATGACTAGGTAAAAATTTTTTTGCTCAAATCCTCAATCCTATGTTCACTGAAAAATTTAAATTTTGGGCAAAATGTTAAAGAAATAAAGAAACAGCCACAACCCAACCTATAAACCCTGAACCATACCAAAGAGAATCTTTGAAATATTCCCCGAGGTGACAAGACCAACATATCAGATTCAAGGCTCTGTAATTTGCAGCTCATCCTGGCCCTAAAGTCTAGGCAAGTCTAGCCCACTCTAGCCTTAGTAATGTAGTGAAAGAAGGATGGCACCATCGTAACAATATAAAATATGTGGCATTAGCTTAGCAGTTGGCTTGGAGTGTTAATACCTGATGGGTAGACCATGTGAGTACTGAAGTAAAAGCAATTAGGTGCATTTGGCAAGGAATTAAACAAAAGATATGAGTTAGTAAAAATAGTTGGCTAATTTGAGAATGGTAATGAAAAGAGATAATAAATTTCAGAAATTTGGGACAATGTAGAGTTATCTAATTTCTTTTCAATTGGAAATGTAAAAGACAAAACTGAGAAAGTCTTAAGACCCATTAAAATTTAATCTGTTGGAATAGACCAAATTAAGGATATGGTCTTTACCTCCAGTATTAAAGTATCTAAGTGAATTAAGATGCCTCAAAGCAAAAATAAGAACACAGCATTTCCAAAATAGTCCACCAGCTCCAAGTTGATCTAGTTTAAATCTAGAGAGATATTAAGACCAAAAAGCACAACCAACATACATGAAAATCATATTCTCAAAAAGATCTCTGGCACATGAAACTTGCTAGAATGAAATAGGTAAGAAATCTATTACATTCTGAGAGAATTATATTGTCAAATAAACCATGTGGCTGTTTTTTAAAAGGCTTCTGGCTAAGTCTTGGACTCAACCATCATGAAGAGAATGAGAGCTAAGACAGCAGTACACCCTGTAAGAAAGGCTGCTTCCCCAATACCCACTTCAGAGATGGCCAAAAAAGAAAGAGTGAAAGGAGAACTCCACAGATTGCAACCAGGGATCACAAAGAACAACGTACAAGGAAGCTCTTTGCAAGAGATGATTCAAGATCTACGCAAAGGAAGGTTCCCTGGGGCCACGGAGGGGGCATCCCCGATGTTGTCTCAGCTAGCACCGAAAGGGTTACCTTTCAGATTTTAAATAAGCTCCTATGAAAATAAATCAGGAAACTGATCTTACAGAACCTTTCTATACTTGAAAGTTCTCTTCTTAGCTCCACTATATAACATTCCTATAAGCCTTGGGCAAGGCTTATTTTGAACATCAGTGAAATTCAATACAGTGATTGTGGAGCTATTTCTCAGATGATGTGTTCCATCGCTGATTTTTCCAGTGATAAGAAGACTCCTATTCGGAGCTAGGACACAGTTAGTATATGGCATGGATGACAATACGGACAATACAAGCAAGTTAATAACTTATAAACCCCATTAGTACAATATTCTTTGGATATTCATTTAGCATTTCTGGGAAGGTGTATTAAGAATCTGATTTTATCTTCACAAAAATTGTGTACTTTTCTTTTTTTATTATGTTCAATTAGCCAGCACATAGTGTACTTTTCTTTTTTATCAGAAACAAATTCTTTTACATGCGTTAGATATAAAACATTTTCTAACATTTGAATTTGTCTTTCATTTCAATTTTTTTTTTACCATGTGTATTTGGATGATGCTATTCTCTCACAATGGGCCAAAATAAATTGAGTAGACATAAGTATAATCATTAAAATCATTTTCAAATTGTGTTTTAAAGTTTCTTTCTGGCATACACACTGGAAACTCTGGCTCAGAAGATTTTGTTCTTCTTCACTTTCTTGTAGTGACTTGCCAAACCAGGCCTCCCTTTGGAAATCAAATAAAAAATATTAAAATTTATATATTACCATAAATTTTCTTTTCCCTGAAAGTACCACCATAGCATGCAGGAAACCATGTGGTTTTAGGGTGAATCATGAGCACTTCGCTCAAGGGACAGTCAAAGGCTTGCTTGCAGAAGTCGTGCTATCCTGATGTAAAGTTCCTCCCCAGAAACTGGCTATTGCTATCGGTAAGGATTTTTCCTTTTAAATCCACACTCTGAAATGCTACTTACTTTAGTAGGGCTGAGTTGAGATTACATTTCACTAGTTAAGAAATACCAATTGGAGGGAGATGAAGCATGAGAGACTGTGGACGCTGAGAAACAAACTGAGGGTTTTGGAAGGGAGGGGAATGGGGGATGGGAGAGCCTGGTCGTGGGTACTGAGGGCATGAATTGCATGGAGCACTGGGTGTTGTATGTAAACAATGAATCTTGGAACACTGAAAAAATAAAATAAATTATTATTAAAAAAAAGAAAGAAATACTGATTAGAAACCTAAATTCATATCCTGGTGTTTTTTGCTTTTATGAAGTGGTTGCCCTCCAAATTGTTCTTCTGGCTTATCCTTCAACCAACTCTAGGCTCCCATTATGCTCACTGAGCAAGAGCTTATTATTTGTAAATTCTCAGAAGTCTTTCTATCTTTAATTGATCTGACAATAATTTTATGTAAACTCTTCATGTACTGATGGATGTCCACTGAAGACAGTCTCAGTCAAGAGCGGCCGTGATCCTCACGATTGATCCTAAATGCCTGTGTGCATTTAGTAGCTTTGTAGAAGGAAAGTGAACAGAAAAACAGAAACCCATTCTCCTGAGACTTCCCTGTCCTATTGACCTCATGGAGCTGCCTTGTATATTGAGCAAGTTTTTGTACGAAGAAGTACCTTTGAAAAGAGAGATGCCCGTTTATTGTTAACATCAATTTGTATTTTCTGTTTGCCTACCACCTGTCAATAGGAATGAAAATACCTTAGGAAAGTACCAGATATATGGAAATACATTATTTTTTTTTACTTTGGCTTTTTCTAACCTATTTCATTTCCTCCTTATTCTTCTTCTCAGTAGAATATTCAGGAAAGTAAACTGAAAAGTGAAATTGTGATTTAGTGTGTACCTAGACGACATAGTATTTTCAAGTAACTTTCCTTCTTAGGTAGTTAGTTAACAAATGGCAAATTACCAAATATTTTAAGAACTGCCTTTCCTAAAAAAGAGGATGTTCTTGCTGGTATAGAGAATAGAAAGCAGATTTTGTTTAAATTTAAAATGCCAAACTTCAAAATTGATTAAAGCTGGGGTGCCTGGGTGGCTCAGTTGTTGAGCGTCTGCCTTCAGCTCAGGTCATGATCCTGGAGACCCGGGATCGAGTCCTGCATCGGGTTCCCTGCTCGGCGGGAAGCCTGCTTCTCCCTCTCTCACTCCCCCTGCCTGTGTTTCTCTTGTCAAATAAATAAAATCTTTAAAAAAAATGATTAAAGCTTTCTGTGGTGGGCTAGGATCTTTTGATACTCAGGAAGTTAATAAGAAAAAGAAAACTACAGATGCAGTGAAAAGAAGGGCTATGTGCACCCCAATGTTCAGATCAGCAATGGCTACAATCTGCCAAACTGGAAAGAGCAGAGATGCCCTTCAAGAGACAAATGGATAAAGAAGATGTGGTCCATTTATACAATGGAATATTACTCAGCCATCATAAAGGATGAATACCCAACTTTTGCATCAGCATGGATAGGACTGGTCAAGATTATGCTGAGTGAAATAAGTCAAACAGAGAAAGCCAATTATCATATGGTTTCACTTACTTGTGGGACATAAGGAATGGATGGCATTAGGAGAAGGAAAGGAAAAGAGAAGGGAGGAAAACTGGAGAGGGAGAGGAACCATGAGAGACTGTGGACTCCAAGAAAAAACTGAAGGTTTTAGAGGGGAAGATGTGGGGGATGGGTGAGTCTGGGAGTGGGTATTAAGGAGGGCACATATTTATGGAGCACTGGGTGTTTTACATGAACAATGAATTTTGGAACACTGTATCAAAGACAAATGATGTATTTTATGGTGACTAACATAACATAATAAAAATTTTTTTAAAAACTAGACTTTATTGAATATTCTAATTATTATGCCTAGAAATTGAAGCAAATCCAGTAAATTTTACAAGGCACCCCACAATTAAAACAAAACTTGGTGTGACAGAAGAAACCTTGAGGGATGATTTACAAATCTTAGAAACTGTCATGACTCCAGTAGATTGAAAGACAGCATATTATTCCTACTAAATAGTACCCAAAGCAAGTTACTGATTCAGTGAGATCCCTTTCAAAAGTCCATGGCCTCTTTCACAGAAATAGGAGGGAAAAAAACAATGCCAATATTCCTGTGGAACCACATAAGACCCTAAATAGCTAATGCCATCTTGAGCAAGAAGAACAAGCTAAAGGCCTCACGCTTCCTTATTTTAATATATATCACAAAGCTATAGGAATCAAAACAGCATGGTACCAGGTGCCTGGATGGCTCAGAGGGTTAAGGTCTCTGCCTTCGGCTCGGGTCGTGCTCTCAGGGTCCTGGAATTGAGTCCCGCATCGGGCTCTCTGCTCAGTGGGGAGCCTGCTTCCTCCTCTTTCTCTGCCTGCCTCTCTGTCAATTTGTGATCTCTCTTTCTGCCAAATAAATAAATAAAATCTAAAAAAAAAAAAAAGCACGGTACTGGCATAAAAAATATGGTGAGTTTAGAAATAATTCCTCACATATAGTGGTAAAAAATTCTTTGACAAAGGTACCAAACATATACAACAGGGAAACGATAGTCTCTTCAATAAACAGTCTTAGAAAGACTGGATATCCAGATGGAAAAGAACGAAAGTAGACCCTTATCTTACACCATACACAAAAATCCACTCAACATTGATTAAAGACTTAAATGGAAGACCTGAAACCTTAAGACTCCTAGAAGAAAACATAGGGGAATATCTTCTTGATATTGGTCTTGGCAATGATTTTTTGGATTTGACATCAAAAGTACAGATCAAAGCAAAAATAAACAACTGGGATGACATCAAACTAAAAGTTTCTAACAGCAAGGTTACTAATCTGCCAAGTGGAAAGGCAGCAAATAGAATGAGAAAACATATTTGCAAACCATATATCCAATAATGAAGTTAATATCTAAAATATGTAAGAAAAAATAAAATATGTAAGAAACTCATATAACATTAACAAAAGAACAAATAATTCAATTTAAGAAATGAGCAAAAGACCTGAGAAAACATACAAATGGCCAACAGGATATGAAAAAATACTCAATGCTCAATCATTAGAGAAATGCAGTGAAAACCACATTGAGAAATCACTTCATATTTGTTAGGATGGCTATTTTCATAAAGTCAGAAGATAACAAAGATGACAAGGGTGGGAAAAAGGCAACCAAGGTTCAATTTGAAAGAAAGAGGCACAGGTACAGACATCATGGAAAATAGTATGGGAGTTCCTCAAGCAATTAACAATAAAATCACCTTATTTTGCAGCAATCCTACTTCCGGGTATATATCCAAAATAAATGATTATCAGGATTTTGAAGAGAAAAACTAATCTTGATGACTTCTCTTTTGGCCATTACTTTGTAAGTTATTTGGAAGATACCAGAATTGCTCTCAACCTTATATCAAATATTTACATTTATTTTTAAAGACTTTTTTTTCAAAATGAATTACAATTTAAAAAAAAAAGCAGAGAATATGCTATTTTCTCTTAACACTGTCTTATATATAGATTTTGGGGGTCCTAACATGAAAATGATCCTTCACTGATTACGTGGCTAAATTATTTTGATATCTTTGTCTTTGTGATTGATGATGATATTAAAAAATAAGTAATTTGACTCAGCATATTTGTATTAGTTCAGAATAAACAATTTTCTCTCATTAGTATTTCACATGAATTGCCTTCAGATAGCAAGTATCAGGAGATCAGGTATGATTTTATATGGCCAAATAAAGAGCTAATGTTAATTATGGTAGTTTTTGTGGAGCTTCAGTCATCTGGGAACTGTTATTCATATTAGTAATGTTATTACTGGCTGGGGTTAATATTATGCCAACTAATGCGGAAAACCAGTACGTTAAATTGGGTTTCTTTCCCTAAGTTAAGCCAATTAAGAACACTAAAGGATCATGAACTTTTACTGAAAAACAATTTTCTCTACAGAAATGACTTAACTATATTGATTGAAAATACACAAAGACACAAATCACCATTTTTATAAGCTTAATGGGAAATGTGTTCCTAAGGTTTGGCAGGCTATTGGTGGATGATGATGATGGTGATATTAATGAATAGTAATAAATAAATAAATAAAACAATAAACATCAGATGTGAAAAGTAAGGTTTTATTTAAGGCAACCCTTCCACAGGAAATAAGCTGAAATCCATAGAGGTTGTTAGTATTAGTTGGTTTCATATATAGAAATAGAATAAGATCTTTGACTTATAGCCCAATGCATTTTACTCCAAATTACATAGCCTCCCATTGTAATTGTAGAGGAAAAGTTGCTTAATTTTATTGATTCATTGTATTCCCACTAAAATATGGAAAGCAAGCAAAGGAACAAAAAACCACCAATGAATTGCTGCCAAAAAGGTTGTTCTTACAGTAGAACAACAACTGCACAGAAAGGAAAATGTGAGGTCTAGCAGTGTCCAGTTTTGAGACTACATATCACATTTATTGCGCCTTTGCATTTTTGTCTTAAAAAGAACACCTTCCCTTTCATTTTCCTCCCCTTTAAGTTCCTTTTGGTAATAAAAGGTAGAACATTAAGGGAGACCAAAGTTAAAGTCTATATAGAAAGACTTTTTACAGAGTCAAACAGATCAAATATGGTTTAATTTATGGGCAAAGAAAGATGTTTCTTTACCAACTTGAACCAGATCTGTGTTGAGGCTATCCTATACTCATTTGTTTTACAAAGCTGAGGAAGAAGTCTTCTCGTTGCTTTTCCTAAGGTACAAAATTGAATTCTCTAAGTGAAAAGGTAAAATTAACTCAGGAAAATCTCTAAATTTGCTGGCAGCTTTTTCCTTTACTGTAGGTTCAACATGTAAAATCTTAGTGCATTCTGTATTTCTCTTTGTCGGTTATCAGTACCCACCACAGCGCATAAAGGATTCATTTTTAGGTACAGTAAATGAACAGGAGAATCTGCCTTGCAAACAGGTTATCGATAGACTGGTTTATTTTCTCAGTACTCTGGCGGGCTCGGCAGCCCCTCGCTGGTGGAAGCTGCTTTGAAACCATACCCACACAGACCAGGAGATGGAGCTCTTCACTAACACGAACTCAAGGTGCCTCCTGTTTTTGGATTAACCTCATTTGCTTTATCCTACATAATCCAGACACCCAGGAATCAGGGCTGCCTCAGTTTCCCTGATTTTCAGTTACGTATATTGATAGTTAATAATCTCAGATAAAGTCTATGTAAATGAAACTTGAACACCTTTCTTTCCATCAGACTTTTTTTTCCAGTCCACCTAACGTCCTTTTGCATAGAAATAATGGAACTGCCTCTGGAATCTGTTAGTTTAATTTGTTTACTTTTGAGGATGCATATAAGCCCTATCTGACTTAAGCATCCCAAATAGGCTGTTTTCCTTCATTATTTCTATTTTGTTTTTTGGGTTTATTCTAGGCAGACCTTCTTCCATTCCTTTTCCTTTTTATTCTTTTCAAATGGTAGGAAATAATTTTGGAAACCAAAACCCCTCACAATTCAATGGAAGGAAGCAAAAGAATAGCTTTAATTATTACTCGTTCTGGCTAAATAAATACTAAAGAGATAAGATTCTTTTATACTTCCGAAGGAGTGGGCTTACTGAACTTTTGTTCCTTCATTTAGTCCAGAAAGGATTGTTGAAATTAATCACCCTTTTGCTGAAGTATAATCTTCTTTAAGAAAATCCGTGACATCTTTGCTGAAGCCATTGCAGTTCAAAGTGGATATTTGGGAAGTTCCCATTGTGCAATTCTCTGGCCAGAGAGAGCCTTGGAAATGGCACTTATGAGCTCATCTTTGGTCTCACTCTTAATACATTCATTTACTGAAGAAGAAGCAGCCACAGAACACCGGTTAGGTTATAAACTGGGGTGAAGCATACAGGTTAGATCCCAGTTCACGTCTTGCCTCAGCCTTTGCAAATGTTAGTGAACCCCTGGTAGAGAGATTAACTGTGTGTAGGCAGGCAACCATGAACAGCAGTCTCCCTACCTAGTAGGTTTCTGAGTCCATGAAGCCCTCCTCCTTTTGGCAGTCTCTGGGGTGCTTCTCTTCCAGGTCAGGTGAGGCCCCCAAGAGTTTTCTTTGTGTCCTACTGAAACAGTAAAACTAGGGGAGAATGGTTTGATAGGCAATCTTCTCATAATCACCAAAAAGTAATAAGGCAGGTGCTATTTCTTTAAATGAAGACACATTGCATGGAACCCATGATACTAGATGTGGTGCATATATTTTCATAAAATTAATTAGGAGATTGTCTTGCCCTCTATGTTACACCATGCAAAACAGAGTCAAAAGCCTGTAGTAAAACAGAGATGACCCACTCATAGTGTGTGCAAAGTGTGACAAGGCACGGAGGAGCCAGGCAAGCAAGGAATGCGAATGCTGCGTCGGCACTGGTCAGAGAGGATTTCTAAAAACTGGAGGTTTAACTTGAATTTTGAAGGATGGATGGAGACCTGCAGGCTGACAGGTGGGAAAAGAGAAATTACAAGCAGACAGGAATAGGCGGCATGTTGCAGGCAGAGGCAGTGGCAAATAGGAGGGCACAGAGGCATGAAGGAAAAGTTATCAGGAGTTTGGTGTTGGGGGAGTGTGAAATCTTAAAGCTGGGGGCATGGAAGAGGAGAATTTTTGGAGCACCTGCTTTTGCTACCTAGTGCTTAATCCTATTACTGTAACTGATAGGGACCTCATGAATGGTTTTCAGACTTGTTCCCCAAATTTCAGAGGATAGTAATGTCTTTGGGTCTCTAAGATCCTTGGGGTGATGAGGATAACATTTGGGTTTTATTTTATTTTATTTTTTAAAAAGATTTTATTTATTTATTTGACAGAGAATTACAGCCAGAGAGGGAACACAAGCAGAGGGACTGAGAGAGGGAGAAGCAGGCTTCCTGCCAATTGGGAAGCCCAATTGTGGGACTTGATCCCAGGTCTTAACCAACTGAGCCGAAGGCAGTCGCTTAACCAACTGAGCCACCCAGGTGCCCTGGGTTGGAGTTTTAAAGGGGAGCTGGACGCTGTTGGGCCAAATATTTTCAGAAAAGTGTTTCACACATATTTTAATTATGATGAAATTGTTATGGAAAAAATTCTACTTCATTAGATGCTATGAATGATGTAACATATTTGATTTGTGGCAAGCCAAAATCAGAGTTTCTCACACTGAATAACATGATGCTCTTTGAAGATAGATAATGCAGAGCACCCATTGGAGACATGCATAACACAGCATCTGCCCAAAAATGAGCTCATTGGTAACAAGATGTGTGCGATGGCCTGTCAGGCCTGTTAATAAAGAAGCCCCTTTGTGGAGATTCAGCCATTTATTTTTTTTTTTTAAGATTTTTTTATTATTTATTTGACAGAGAGAAACATAGCCAGAGAGGGAACACAAGCAGGGGGAGTGAGAGAGGGAGAAGCAGGCTTCCCGCCGAGCAGGGAGCCCGATGTGGGGCTTGATCCCGGGTCTCCAGGATCATGACCTGAGCGGAAGGCAGTCGCTTAACCAACTGAGCCACCTAGGCACCCCGAGATTCAGCCATTTAAGTTCAAGTAAATGGCATTTCTTGGTTGTAATAGACAGTAATGAGGAAAATAATATTATTTTTGGTTGCAACTCATTTAATATCTATGAAAAACTTAAGATAAACTGTGAGCCTAAAAAGAAGCTTCAGAAGACATTCAATGGAGTACATTTTAACATTGTGCTCTTGAATTCCATTGAGATATGAGGTATTTTCTGTTTAATCTCTGGAGAAAATAATGTTCACACTATGTGGTTCATTAGAACGTAGTAGAAGAAAATTAGCTATCTTTCCTGAAAAAATATATGCTCCTTCTTATACAATAAGGTGATCTACAAGTACTTTCTTTCACATTGGTTGCAAAAACTTCTTACCATTAATCACAATGTCTATATTACTCAGTGTACCATATACTTACATTGTATTATTACTCTTTTTGTAGTTCTATTTAAATTCAATACTATTACTATGAGTTTCTGTTAAAACTGAGTTCCAGATACTAGTTTTCTTCTTCTTTTATAGGGAGTGATATTGTCAATTGGTTCTAATACAAATCTGATCTGAAAGTCACTGTGAAACCCACAATCATTTGCCCATGAAGAATCACACCAGTGATTTCCCCCAGTTAAGTATATGTAGAGCTAGTAGGCATCTCTTGCTGGAGAAGAGACTGGAAAAGAAGGATAAGGAGGCATCTGGGTGGTTAAGCATCTGTCTTTGGCTCAGATCCTGGGATCCTGGGATTGAGCCCTCATTAGGTTCCCTGCTCAGTGGGGTGTCTGCTTCCCCCTCTCTTTTTGCCCCTGCTTGTGCTCTCTCTCTCCCTCACTCTCTCTCAAATAAGTAAATAAATAAAATCTCAAAAAAAAATAATAAAAGGAAAAAAGGAAAGGAGGGTAGAAAGTTAATAGGAAATTTTGTAAGGTTTTCATGATGGCTGCCCTTACAGCCAAATCTGATTACAAGAAAGAATGCAGATTAATTTCAAGAGCTTTTTGGGAAATAAAACACCAATATGTACACTTTAAATATGTGATGAGAATAATAGCTTTAAAAAAATAGTTTGAGGGGTCTTGAAATTTATCAAGTCCAATGATTTCTTTTTATAAATTTCTTCTATATATGAGAAAATTGAAGAATCAAGAGATTAAATGACTTTCCCTGGATTGCCCAGCTAGTCCATAGCCAAGCAAGACTGGAATTCTTTGGAACACTGTTTTTTGTTTGTTTCCTTGTTTTGTTTTATTTTGTTTTCCAAATATCACAAATCACCAGCCAAGCATTTGAGAATTCTGATATAACACAAACTCAAGGAGTAATGTATTTTTGGTTAGCTTTGGTCAAAACCACATCCTGATTTACACTGAGACTATTCTGCATCAGAACTAAAATAATAAGAGTGGAGCTAAATTTCTTCAATCATGAGAATCCGCTGATCTGGAAACACATAATATCCAGCAACCTCCCTCTGGTCATCTCATTAGGCCTTTTTAGAAAGGCTATATCTACCAAGCTAAGTTCAGTCTCCCCAGTTGAGTATTATTAAATTAAAATGGAATGCAGGGCATTCAATGATCTTCAGATCTCCTGTTCCATGAAGAGGCATCTTGGAAAGTTTAGAAAGTTGTAAACCCAGAGCCTTCAAATATGCACATATGATGACCTCATAACCTCTTATCTTTCCTAAGGAATAATAAAATAGTCAGAAGAAAATAACTTTATGTCAAATTCTCAAAATTATTTATGATATTGAAAAACTACCAAAAAAAAAGAAAAAAGAAAGCATTTCTAACATGTGGTGACTTGATGGAACATTAAGCAGACAATAACATGTATCACATCGGGAAATGCAAATAATCATCGTTAAAAAGCAGAGAACAATGGGGCGCCTGGGTGGCTCAGTTGGTTAAGTGACTGCCTTCAGCTCAGGTCATGATCCCGGAGACCCGGGATCGAGCCCCACATCGGGCTCCCTGCTCGGCGGGAAGCCTGCTTCTCCCTCTCTCACTCCCCCTGCTTGTGTTCCCTCTCTAGCTGTGTTTCTCTCTGTCACATAAATAAAATCTTTAAAAAAAAAAAAAAAGAAAGCAGAGAACAAAACAAGATGAAATATTAGATATTGTATCCCTGAGTAATGAGGATTCAAAAATGAAATGTACTTCCAAAAATGTTTTCTATATGTCCATTTTTCCACATCGAATATGCTTTTTTTAATAATCAGGAATTCACTTACTGAAAAACAGATGAAAGAAAATGATAGAGGTGTTTAAAGAGTACAGGCAAAAAAGGCAAAGGAAAAATGTGTACAGTTATAAAAATGCTGTGCTTTTAATTTTCGGGAGCTGGAGGACCTAGATTGAAGCCATTTATGCTCTCAGGATTACTGCTACTTGTGAATTCTGCTCTCGTTTTTAATTCATGGGAAAAAATTAGATTTTTAGTACTCACTGTCAACTTCTCATTTTCTGTGCTGCCCTCTTGCCCCTACTGTCATCTTCCAGCTTTCCTTCCGCTGCATCTCCAAGATTTAGAAACAAACTTCAACTGAAGTTTGGTTAGAAACTCAAGGCATTTGGGCATTCCATTTTGAAAAGATTAAATATGGCTCTAGGAAGCCATTTATTCTTGTTGAAATGATAAAAATGAAATAAACCCTTCCTGCTGTGTATTTTGAATTACATGATAAATCTGTTAGTTCTTCCTATTTATACCTAAAAGAAAAGAAACCTCAGGAAACCAATTTCCTTTACCAAGATTATTTTTAGATAATTAGGGGTATTCGATATTAATGTTTCAGAGGATATATCATAAGTCCTGGCTTCTCAGTGTGTTCAACTTCATTTCTTGTCACTTTTTTGGTGACTTTTATTTTTTCCTTGTAGCTTTGTATGGATGGCACACCCATCTCCAAATACTTGGCATATGTTATAAATCAGGTGTTAGCAAACTGCCTCTGTAAAGGATTGGACAGTAAATATTTTAGAATTTGTGGGTTGCACACAGTCCCTTTTACAACTACTCAAATCTGCCAATTTCAGCCCCAAAGAAGTCATACATGATAGGTAAATGTATAGGTATGGCTGTTTGATAATAGAACTTTATTTATTAACATTAAAATTTGAATTTCATGTGTTTTTCACATGTTACAAAATATTCTTCTTCTTTTGTTACCTTTCAACCATTTAAAAGTATTAAAATCATCCTTCGCTTGCAGACTGAAAAAAAAAAAAAAGACACAGGCAAGAACTAACTAGCCAGTCATGTTTTCCCTACCCCTTTCACAAATCAAGTAAGAACAAAGTGATGGGGTGGGGTTGGGGACATGGGGGATTCTGCTGAGTACAAATTTGTCCTGGTTCTCAACCTGGTATGCCTGAGATCATTCACTGCGATGTTACCAGGACACACCCTCAAGAGACCACCCTAATAAATACCTTTACTCTGATAGATTTTTAAAAAGCCACAATTCTTCACAGCTTCTCCTAAAGATGGAGATATAAGAGATTTACTTATCCATGCAGGCTGGTGTAACTCACTTTTGCCAATAGAATATAGCAAAAGAAACAAGGTGCAAATTTAGCTGATGTTTGCCCACTTCTGCCTTTATTCATGCCATGGGCCATCATGGGCCCATTACTGTAAAGTTTGTTGAAAAATAAGATGGCAAATAAATGAACCATTCCAACAGATGTATAGTTTTCCAGTTCCCAGACAAACCAGCAATTGATTAAAGGACAGGTGAGTAAGTTTGACTAAGATCTCATAAGGTTCAGGTCAACAAAACTAATCCATGGAGCCCACCCAATTTGCCAATTCACAGAATTCTGAACTAAGCAGTTGTTTAATCCACTAAATTTTGGAGTAGTTTGCTACCCAGGAAAAGCAAACAGATGCACCCTAGTCTCTGCCTACCATGCAAAAAAATATTCATGGAAGCATCTAAGTCAAAGGTGAAAGCTATGCCACATGCAATTTCTTCAAGTTGTACAGAAAGGGTCATGAGAGGGTGGCCTGGGTGGCTCAGCCATTAAGCTCAGGTCATGATCCTAGGGTCCTGGGATTAAGTGCCACGTCGGGCTCCCTGCTTGGCAGGAAGCCTGCTTCTCCCTCTCCCGCTCCTTCCTGTGTTCCCTCTCTTGCTGTGTCTCTCTCTGTCAAGTGAATAAATAATTTTTAAGAGATTAAGTAAGAGAACTACTCTACCTACTATATTTCAGGCATAGTTTTAGGTAATTGATTTCTTATCTCCTCAAAAAGCTCTCCAAGGCCAGTATAATCAAGGAGGCTTTATATTTCCTTTTAGTTCAAACAGGTAACTGGAAGAGTAGGATCCAAATACTGCCCTATTTGATTTCCCATCCCCTTCTAAAACACCATGTTCTTAGAAACATAAAGTTATAATTTAAATTTAGTACCTGGATGTAAAAAAGATTTTGAGTATTAATTGTATTTATAGATTTAAGACTTTTTTAAAAAGTTTTTATTGGGACGCCTTCGTGGCTCAGTTGGTTAAGCGACTGCCTTCGGCTCAGGTAATGATCCCGGAGATCCGGAATCAAGTCCCACATCAGACTCCCTGCTCGGCGGGAAGCCTGCTTCTCCCTCTCTCAGTCCTCCTGCTTGTGTTCCCTCTCTGGCTGTGTTTCTCTCTGTCAAATAAATACAATCTTAAAAGAAAAAGTTTTTATTAATTATGTAATCATCCAACGTGGGGCTTGAACTCACAACCCCTACATTGAGTTGCATGATTTTCCAAGTAAACCAGCCAGGAGCCCCAGGGTTTTTTGCTTTGGTCTTTTGATTTTGAAGGGATTTTAGAAAATGTGTTACTGCATTAAAGATGATGAATAGATAAAGCTTGCTGTTCTTTCATACAGATAAGAACTTGCTAAATGATATTAAAATGATAAACTCCAAATCCTTAAATATGGGATAATAGACATTAGAAGACAAGAGAGACCATTAAACTTAATGCAAGAAGGAAAGTGGTAACAAGTGTAGGGACCAGAGCAGGGAGACCCGGAGGCTGGAGCAGGCATGGAGTGGTTCTCCCACAAGCAGAGAAGCCACAACTCCCAGACGTCCAGAGAGGCTTGAATCTTGGAAACACTTGTTTTGACAGTGGGCAGAAGTGAAAAAGGTACCTGAAATCAGACAGGGTCTTTGACAAACTAAAAAGGAGATCATTGACATCTAAACACTACATCTTCCTCAGAAGCAGAATTCCCAGCAATCAGATACCTACACCCCATATCATAGAAGAAAAGAGCAAAGCATTTATTTCTAGTGGAAGTGAATGGCTTCAGAGAAAAGGCTTCAAAATTCAACATAATTGATCATGGCTAAACAGTCCAGTCAAATAAAACCCTCATCCATGTACACAGAGCCCCAAAGGCGGCTTTTTATTTCCTTACTCTCAAAGCTTAGCCAACGGTTAAGATCACAGACTATTTGGAACAGCACCAGATAAACAAACAGAAAACAAAATTCTGAATGAGGAGATAATTTAGGAAATAGGAACAATGGTTTAAAAAAATACTTACTATAAGAAGATATTTGTTTGAATCTGCGGAAAAAAAAAGGGGTATCATGAAAAAGGAGGAAAAAAGAACTTTTGAAAATTAAAAACATAAATGTTGAAAATCAATTGAGGGATCAGAATTCTAAGTCAAACAAATCCGTCCAATATGAGAACCAACCAGCTGCAACATGACAGACTGGAACAGTCTAGAAAGGCCATTATCCAATAAAAGGAATTCCAAAGGAAGAGAATATATTAAAGGAAACTTACAAGATAATTCTCTATATCTGAAGGACACACATCTCCTGGTTGAAGGGGTCCACTTAGTGATCAGCACAATAATTGAAAATTATATCCATACTTTGGTGCATTATTTCAATATTTTAGAACATGACAATAAAAAATAGTTTAAATATTTGGATAGGAAAAATCATTATCAACAAAGGACCAAAAGGCACCAAGAGCTCAAAAACAGTACACAAATAATGCCAATGCCATTAGTAATTCTGGTAGAAAACATTTTATCTTAAAATACAAGTGAATTCCCAATGAAATAGGAAGATAGCAGATATTTTCCTTGAAAGGTGCTTGTTAAGGTACACATGTAAAACATAGTAAAAGAGAAATAAGAAAGATGGAGTTTAAGATTGGATTCAATCGGAAAAACAATGAGGGGAAGTCTCAGAACATGAGTTATATGGCAAACCAAAGAAAGCTAAACTAATATTGAAGTAGGAGGCCTGGGGCCCCAGGAAGATGTTTCTTAGGACATTAGAGGAATATCTATTTAGTGGATGGAATTTCAAGTAGCAATGGGGGAAGAAGTATGATACCAGTACAAGTAACCCACATAAGAAGACACAGTATGTATGATACCTATGATCTAATGTCAATAATTTCCATTATATGACCAGTCTTGGTTACATTTTCATATATGTCATTTCCAGAAGCTGATGCATAATAAGTAAAATTATGGAAAAAAGAGTATTTATGTAAATATGTTGAGACTATTTGCTGAATAATACCCAAGCCACAATTTTTAAAAATTGTTGTCCATTGGAAATAATACTAGTGATCAGAAGAGAAAGGGAAAGGTAGAGAGAAGGAAAAATAATTGATTTCACTATATGTCCTCATATACCATTTGTTTTTAAAAACTCATGTGTGTATTTGTTGAAAATTTTTGTTAAACAATTAATACATAATTAACATAAGTAACACCTGGGTGGCACAGTCAGTTAAGCAACCAACACTTGGTTTTGGCTCAAGTTATGATCTCCGGGTCCTGAGATTGAGCCCTGTGTCAGGCTCTCTGCTCAGCATGGAGTCTGCTAGGGATTCTCTCTCTCTCTCTCTCCCTCTGCCCCTCCCACTCAAGCTCTCGCTTTCCAAAAAAAAATATAACTAATATAAACATAAAAAATGGAAATCACGTAATGTTGTACAATAAGGAAATTGAGACCCTAAAATGTTGAAAAGACTTTTAAGTAGCAATTTAGAAAGTTAGAGGTGGAGATGTGCCTGCATCCCAAATTTTAAACCACTAGCCATCAATCGCAAAGTCATTCTACCATTTAAGAAAAATTATGCAGAAAGTGTTACTACTAAAAATTTATTATATCTTATTCTTTATGAGATAGTATAAAAAGAGGGCAAGCCATTTTAAAATTTGGCAAATGCTTGGATATATTATAAACTTTGTGATAAAATCTCAGTACAGAAAACCCATTAAATACATTTTTGATGAAGAAATGGTGTTCAATACATTGTTCAGGATAATGTTCTTTATCCTAGAAAAATTACCATCCATAAAAAAGTTATGTCATTTATCTCTTGAAAAGCAGCTTTGTAACAGGTTTTGTTCAATTATGTGAGGCTTGCAATTTAGTAGAAAAGAACACTTAGTAAATATCCCAATATTTTTAATGGCTACTTGCATCTATGATGGAAAATTTTTACAAAGTGTGAAACCAGAAACCCCTCAATTTTGTTGTAAAGTTTAGGATATTAATAGCATATGGTCACCCTTGATATGATATCTTAAGTCAGACTCCTCAGAAAAAAGACCTGAGACAGGAACTCTTGTTTAAGTGTTCTACTGATAAGTGTATTCAGGGGAAAGAAAGGAAAGAAAGCAGGATAAGGTGTGGTAGGGAGGGAGTTCTGGAACATGAATTGTACCACAAAAATTATCCCACTCTGAAGGAAGGATGCCAGTCTTTTCTTTAAACACCCATAAAAGTAGGTTGTTGGCCAAGATGAGGCAGAGACTTTGGGCCAGGGGCTTCCATTTGATAGAAGGCAATTTTCAGATCAGAAAAAGAAGTAGCTGTGAGCCTTTAGTAACCACAACATAGAGAACTGGAAGACAAATACAATAAGCTGGTAAATGTAATCTGAGCAGGTCACCAATAGCATCCACTAACATTGGTTTCTAGGAACAAGAGATTTCTAACCAGAAAACGTGAACATAAAGTTGTGTATGGTTATATTTGAGCACTTCCACCTTCTATTCTGTTTTCTTAGACCTTACTTATAGGTTGTCCTGCTTTTAGAAAATCATTAATAAAACCACATTCTTTAAATGGAAAGAAAACTCTAATTCTACTCAAGTGATACATAGGCAAAGTCTCCTATTTCTTTTTTTTTTTTTTTTAAGATTTTATTTATTTGACAGAGAGAAACACAGCCAGAATGGGAACACAAGCAGGGCGAGTGATAGAGGGAGAAGCAGGCTTCTCGCCGAGCAGGGAGCCTGATGTGGGACTCGATCCGGGGTCTCCAGGATCATGACCTGAGCCGAAGGCAGTCGCTTAACCAACTGAGCCACCCAGGTGCCCCTAAAGTCTCCTATTTCATTCAGTGTAAGACTCTCTCTAGCACAGCAAGTTTTAGTGTGCCACTCCCAAGTATTGAATTTTTTAAGACTTTATTTATCTATTTGTCAGAGAAAGAGAGAGAGAACACAAGCAGGGGCAGTGGCAGGCAGAGTGAGAAGCAGGTTACCCGCTGAGCAGGGACACTCACGTGGAGCTTGATCCCAGGACCCTGGGATCACAACCTGAGCCAAAGGCAGACACTTAGCCAACTGAGCCACCAGGGCATCAAGTTCTCCCAAGTATTTTAAATCATACTTATCCTTCTCCAATTCTTTTGTCATCTTTTAAGAGAGTAATTGTTTTAGAATCTTCTCTTTACTGCTTAGTGAGTTAACTCCAAACTGTCCTCTGTTTTCCTGGTGTATTTCCATGTGAGCAGAAATATACTTACCGTGGAGCACTTCTACCTTTTCTTCCGGTTTTGTTTTAAAATTTGTTTACAGTTGGTTCAACTTTCACAAATCCTAACATTAAAAAACGTAATTATCCTAGTAAATATATAGAAGGTGATTTCACTTCTAAATAAAGGACAATTAACTGTTTTCTTTTTTTTTACCAAGAGAGCATGTGCATGTATGAACAGGGGGAGGGGCAAAAGGAGAGGGACAGAGAATCTCAAGCAGACTCCAGACTGAGTATGGAACTTGATGGTGGTCTCACAACCCTTAGCTCATGACCTGAGCTGAAACCAAGAGTTGGACACTTATCTAACTGTGCCATCCAGGTGTCCCATGGACAATTAACTTTGAAAATGGTTCTCTTTCTCTGCATTTAAAGTATTCTAAGTTTTTAAATCCATTTAGTACTGTTGTATTTATATGGTGATGGTTTATGACTTAAAAAGAATCTATGATATTTTTTACAATAATTCAATGTAAAACAAAGTGAAAATTACTGTCTCTATGTCCTGATGATGAAACCAAAATGCAGAGAAATGAAATATTTCCAAATTATCTTGCTAAGAACACAATACTTCAATTATTTGAAGAATGATTTTTTAAAATTATTATATCCCAGCATTTGTTCCAGCATATTGTTTTGTCCTGAGTTTTGTGCGTTAAATTTTGGTTATGTTCAGTGTTTTCCAGCAATATTTATTGCACAAATCAGGCAATGGACATAATCTTTCCTTAAGAAATTATGGTTTCATATTTCAGGAATCCAGGAGACCCTACCTAGTTGGTTGATTTGGCTCTCAAATCTGAGCTACAAGACAGAAAACTCATCAAGGCTGAACCAAAGACTGTAAATCCCAGAAATGTTTGAAGCTCTGAGTTTCTGTGCTTAAAAAGAATTTAAGAGGGTCCAAGATGGTGGGGCAGTGGGACACTCCTTTTTATCCAGTCCTGTGAATTTAGCTAGAAATCTACAAAGCCACTCTGAACACCCATGAAATCAGCCTGAGATGTAAGATTATGCACTTCTGGATCTGGCCACAGCCACTACCACCCACATCCAAGATGGCCCAGCATGAACTGGAGCCCACAGTCCCAGGAATGGCAGTTTCCAGGGTCCAGGCTTGCCTGTACTGGGATCACTCATGGTTTTGGTGGTATGAGAGTACAGAGACAAGCAGGGTCCTGAGTCTAACACTGAGAAGATGACTGAGGGCATGCACTGCCTGTGGGAGGTTGTAGTTTTCAGCAGTGCTTACAGACAGGACATCTGTGGGTTCTGGAGGATTCAGAAAGGAGCAGACTGTGGCTTCTCTCTGAGGTGGAGTTTGGGGTACAGACAGCTTACTTTACTCTTTCACTCTGACCCTCTGAAAATGTGTGAAAAATCACAAGAGAACAAAAGCCTTCAGAGAACAAAAGTCCAAAAAACCAGGTTCCATATAGCCTAGCCCCTTGATAGGAGGCAGGACAATTCTTCCCAAGCACGACTGACTAAAAAACAACATGGCAGGCCCCTCCCCAGAAGATAAGCTGAAAGAACAAGAAGATCTCCATTAAACTAAAACCCCAACACCAGGGGAAAACAGTATATTAAGCTCCTGGTGTTGCCTCAAGGCATGTGTATTTCTTAGGTACAACTTTTCTCTCTCTCTTTATTTTTTTTTAAATTCTTTCCCATGTTTATTGATTTTTTTTAACCTACTTATCACTTCAACTAGATGTTTCATACAACATATTCCATAGTAACTTTTTAATTTAAACTTTTTCACACATATACTTTTTTTTTCCTTTTTAATATATGTAGATATAAGGTTCTATGTAGTCCATTTTTCCCTATTCAACACTACCTTTATATATATATATACCAGTTTTAACTTCCCTGTATCTCTGGGAAGTAGAGTTCTCTAACAAAGAAAACAAAATATGCTCAGAAAGAACTGAAAATACTCTTCCTTGCCCACATTGAGGCATTATAGCCACTTCCTGTCACCATCGCCCTTATTTTGAGTATCTTTTTTTATCAGTCTTTTTGTATAATTGTTCTTTATAAATATTACTCTTAGATCTCAATTTTGGCTTTTTTTGTGTGTGTGTGGTGACTTTCTATTGCTCCAAACTTTCCCAGGGTGCACCTTCCTGGATTGTGGCTGATATTTTCAACTGTACATCACCTCAACCACAAGCCAACAGAAAGACCAGGAGAAGGAACTCCCAACAAAAGAAAACCAGAGACAGTGGTCTCTCCTGCAGATCTAATGGATATGGATCAAGCAAAATGTCAGAAATAGACTTCAGGGTAACAGTTATAAACACAATAATCAGGCTGGAGAAAACTATTAGTGGCAACATAGATTCTCTAAGGGCAAAAATGAAAACAGATCTGGCATAACTTAAAAATGCTATCAATGAGATACAATTTAATCTAGATACTCTAACAGCTAGTATAAATGAGGGAGAAGAATGAATTAGTGATCTTGAAGACAAACTAATAGAAAAGAAGAAACAGGAGGAGACCTGGAACAAACAACTTAAAATCCATGAAAATAGAATTAGAGAAATAAATTTCACCATGGAACATTCCAATGTCAAAATTATTGGGGTATCTGAGGGGGTGGAAAGAAAAAGAGGGGACTTGAAGATATATTTGGGCAAATCATAGCTAAGAACTTTCCTAATCTGGGGAATGAAAGAAGCATTTGCATCCTAGAGGCAAAGGGAACCCCTCCTGAGATCAAGGAGACCAGACCAATGCCCTGGCATGTAATGGTAATATCAAATAGAACCAAGGAAACCATTTTAAGGGCAGTTAGGGGGAAGGGATTCCTTACATACAGAGGGAGGAAATTCAGAATAATGTCAGACCTGTCCACAGAGACCTAACAAGACAGAAAGGACTGGCAGGACATATTCAGGGCACTAAATGAGAAGAACATGCAGCCAAAAATTCTTTATCCAGCAAGGCTGTAATTCAGAATGGATGGAGAGCTTAGGAACTTCCAGGACTGGCAGAGACTGAGAAAACATGTGACCACTAATTTAGCCCTTAAAGAAATATTAAGGGGCATTCTATAAAAGGAGAAAGACTCAAAGAGTGATAAAGAACAGAAATTTACAGAAACGATGTATAGAAACAAGGATTTAACAGGCAACATGATGACAATAAGATCTTATCTTTCAATAATCACTCAACTCTATTAAAAATCTACAGTGAGTATCACTCTCAATCAGGAATAGCTGAGAGCCTTTCCGTTGAGATGAGGAACATGAAAAGGATGCCCACTCTCGCTACTATTATTCAACATAGTACTAGAAGTCCTAGAAACAGCAGGCAGACAACAAAAAGAAATGAACGTATTCAAATTGGCAAAGAAGTCAAACTCTCTCTTCACAGATGACATGATAATCAATGTAGAAAACCCAAAAGACTCCATCCCCAAATTACTAGAACTCATATAGCAATTCAGTAATGTGGCAGGATATAAAAATCAATGCACAGAAATCAGTTGCTTACTTATACATTAACAATATAACTATAGAAAGAAAAATGAGAGGGCACCTGGGTGGCTCTGTGGGTTAAAGCCTCTACTTTCAGCTCAGGTCATGATCTCAGAGTCCTGAGATTGAGGCCCGCATTGGACTCTCTGCTCAGCAGGGAGCCTGCTTCCTTTTCTTTTTGGGCCTGCCTCTCTGCCTACTTGTGATCTTTCTGTCAAATAAATAAATAAAATCTTTAAAAAAAAGAGAGAAAAAGAAATGAGAGAATTGATTCCATTTATAATAGCACCAAAAACCATAAGATACCTTGGAGTAAACCTAACCCAAGAGATAAAGGATTTATACTCTTGGAACTATAACACACTCATGAAAGAAATTGAAGACACAAGGAGATAGAAAAACATTCCATGCTTATGGATTGGAAGAATAAACATTATTAAAATGTCCATAATGCCCAGAAAAATCTATACTGTCAATGTCATCCTGATCAAAATAACAGGAGTATTTATTTTTCAAAGTGCTGGAACAAACAATCCTAAAATTTGTATGGAATCAGAAAAGACCCTGAATCACCAAGGAAACGTTGAAAAGGAAAAACAAAGCTGGGGCATCACATTGCCTGATTTCAAGCTATATTACAAAGCTGTGATCACCAAAACAGCGTGGTACTGGCACAAACGCAGACACATAGATCAATGGAACAGAAAAGGAGTCCAGATATGGACTCTCAACTCTATGGTCAACTAATCTTCGACAAAGCAGGAAAAAATATCCAATGGAAAAGACAGTCTCTTCAATAGATGGTGCTGGGAAAATTGAACAGCTATATACAGAAGAATGAAACTCGACCATTTTCTTACACCACACACATAGATAAACTCTAAATGGATGAAAGAACTCAATGTGAGACAGGAATCCATCAAAAATCTTAGAGGAGAACAAAGGCACCTCTTCAGCATTGGCCACAGCAACTTCTTTCAAGACATGATGCCAAAGGCAAGGGAAATAAAGCAAAAATGAACTTTGGGGACTTCACAAGATAAAAAGTTTCTGCACAAGAAAGGAACAGTTGACAAAACAAAGAGGCAACCCATTCCATGGGAAAAGATAGTTGCAAATGGCACTACAGACAAATGGCTGATATTGAAGATCTAAAGAACTTCTCAAACTTAACAAGCAAACAACAATCCAGTCAAGAAATGGGCAGAAGAAATGAATAAACACTTATCGAAAGAAGACATCCACATGGCTAATAGACAGATGAAAAACTGTTCAACATCATTAGCCATCACAGAAATTCAAATCTAGACAACATTGAGATACCCCCTTATACAAGTTAGAATGGCAAAAATCAATAAGGCAAGAAACAACAAATGTTGGAGAGGATGTGGAGATAGGGGTATCCTCTCACACTGGTGGTAGGAATGCAAGTTCTTTGGAACACTTTGGAAAACAGTGTGGAGCTTCCTCAAAAAATTAAAAATAGGGGCACCTGAGTGGCTCAGTTGTTACATGTCTGCCTTCAGCTCAGGTCATGATCCTGTAGTCCCAGGACCAAGCCTCACCTTAAGTCCTGCACTGGGCTCCCTGCTCAGTGGGAAGTCGGCTTCTCCCTCTCTCACTCTCCCTGCTGGTTTTCCTTCTCTAGCTGTGTTTCTCTCTGTCAAAAAAGAAATAAAATCTTAAAAAAAAAAGTAGAAATAGAGCTACCCTATGGCCCAGCAATTGCACTACTGAGTATTTACCCCAAAGATACAGATGTAGTGAAAAGAAGGGCCATGCACCCCAATGTTCATAGCAGCAATGTCCACAATAGCCAAACTGTGGAAAGAGCAGAGATGCCTTTCAACCGACATGGAAAAGAAGATGTAGTCTATATGCACAATGGGATATTACTCAGCATCAGAAAGGATGAATACGCAACTATTGCATCAACATGGATGCAACTGGAGGAGATTATGCTGAGTGAAATAAATCAAGCAGAGAAAGTCAATTATCATATGGATTCACTTATTTGTGGAACATAATGAATAGCATGGAGGACATTAGGAGAAGGAAGAGTAAAATGAAGGGGTAGGAAATCGGAGGAGGAAAGAACCATGAGAGACTATGGATTCTGGGAAACATACTGAGGATTTTAGAGGGGAAGGCAGTGGGGAATGGGTGAGTCTGGTGATGGGTATTAAGGAGGGCATGTATTGCATGGAGCACTGGGTGATATACACAAACAATAAATCATGGAACACTACATCAAAAGTAATGATGTACTCTATGGTAACAAACACGAATACATACATACATACATACATACATAAATACATAAATAAATAGAAAAAAAATAAAATTTGTTTAAAGAGAAGACTTTTGTGTTATTTATATCATGGGAAAATTTCATTGCTGCATATTAGGAAAAGATCATGAATAAATATTTCTAATTGTGTCATTTTAAAAGATAAATCTCCTAGATAAAGGCATAAGAAACAATAAATAGATACATGTCTGAGCTCCATAGATAGGACAGTGGAAAGAAATTAAAAAGAGGTTTAAACAGCTGTCTGAGTTTAGAAGAGGTAAGTGGAGTGGGAAGAGAAGAAATTGGAGAGGGCCTATGACAGGTCTTGAGATCTTTAAAACCAGGTATTAAATTTCAGATATCTCCTTGACTTGGAATGAGCATGTGGAAAGACAGAATCAGCAATGATGTCTCATTATTTTTTGTTCTATGTACTCAAGCAATATCACTTGAGAGGAAATATACAAAAATATTTTCTTTTGCTTTTATCTGAGGCATTGTGAAAAGAATAATGTTATATAGCTATTTGGTTTCAGAATTGAGACTGGAAAAAGACTTCCTTTTCACCTTCAAGGCCGTGTTTAGGAAGTGTGAATGCTAGTAGGTTTTCCAACAGTCTAATGCAGAATGATGTATCTGTTTATTTAGGGGTCTCCAGGCATCCTTACATGGGTGTATCTTATGTAAGTAAAAAAGTTTGGTATTTCTTTTAAACTCTCATGCTAGAGCTACACTTTCCCCCAGAAAAAATGATTTATTACTGTAAAATAGCATGTAGATGGTCTCAAATTTAGTGGTTTCTTCTTAATAATTACAACATCTCTTAGGAGACAATATACAAAGGGAATAATTTAAAAGTTTTTAATAATTTTCCAAGAAATCTTACTGCATAATCTGGGTTTTATAAATGGACTTTGATATGTATATTAAATGGACATTTGGGAATAGTTTTTACATAAATGTACATACACATCTTCATGTCATAAACTTACAGTAAATGACAAGAAAAAACAATAATCTATATGCTCAAAAGTAACAAATGAAGTTCCTGTGCATAGTCTCCCCATCTTCAGTGTGTTGTACAAAGAGGACCCCATCCACTGATCACTGGTTTGCTGTGCAATGTACTCTGCCCCAGGAGATACTGTTTAGTATTCCTTGTATGATTCTCACCTCTAAGAGAAGTTACAGGGGTACCTGGGTGGCTCAATTTTAAGCATTTGCCTTTGACTCAGGTCATGACCCACATAGGGCTCCCTGCTCAGCGGGAAGCCTGCTTCTCCCCCTCCAACTCCCCCTTTATGTGTTCCCTCTCTTGCTGTCTCTCTCTTCCCCCCCCCCATCAAATAAATAAAATCTTAAAAAGAAAACAGAAATTACAAAAAGTTAATGGGGGGAGAGGAGGAGTTGGGAAGAGAAATGCATATGCCTGAGTAGAGGAGTCTCATTATTTGAAACAGTAAACCTGTAAGATTAAGCCTAAAGAAGTGAAATTAAAAATTTTCTGTTTTTATCTGATTTTTTTCATTATGCAAGGCTTTGCATTTGTAGAACACATTGGATTTTTTTTTTAACTTGTGCATTGTGAAAAAAATCACTACAATCAAACTAACATGTCCATCACCTTACACAGTTTTGGTGTGTGTGTGTGTGTGTGTGTGCGTGCATGTGTGGTAACACTTAAGAACTACACTTTTAGCAAATTTCAAGTATACAATAATGTATTGCTAATTTAGTCACATTGGTACATTAAATCTTCAGAACTACTTTATCTGGCATAAGTGAAATTATGTAAATCTTGATCAACATCTCTCAATTTTCTCCTTCCCCCAGTGTCTGGCAGCCACCATTCTAGTCTCTGCTTCTATGAGTTTGACTAGTTTATATTCCACATCTAAGTGAGATCATGAATTATTTGTCTTTCTGCGTCTGGCTTATTTTTCCTTCAGCATAATGTCCCCCAGGTTCACCCATGTTGTCACAAATGACAGTATTCCCAACTTTTTTTAAATTGAATAGTATTCTGTTAAACAATATTCTCATTTTATTATACTGAAATATATATATATCAAATCACATTTTCTTTATCTAGTCACATGTTTTCAGGCATTTAGTTTGCTTCCATATCTTAGCTATTGTGAAAAATGTTGCAATGACCATGGGAGGTGCAGATATCTCTTCAGGAACTGATTTCATTTTCTTTGAGGGTATGGACATTCTAACAATATTAATTCTGTCAATCCATGAACACATGATGTTTTTCCATTCATCTGTACCTTCTTTAATTTTCTTGATTGATGTTTTATAATTTTCAAAGTACCAATATTTCATCTCTTTGGTTAAGTTTATCCCTAAATATTTTATTGTTTTGTTGCTATTATGAATGGGATTATTTTCTCAATTGCATTTTTGAATAGTTCATTGTTTACGTATAGAAACATAATTGATTTATGTGTGTTGATTTTCTACCCTGTAATGTTACTGAATTTATTAGTTCTAACAGCTTTTTGTTGAGTCTTTAAGGTTTTCTAGACATATGATCATGTTGTCTGCAAACAGAGATCATTTTGCATCTTTTCTGATTTGAATGCCCTTTCATTTGTTTCCTTGCTTAACTGCTCTGGCTAGAACTGCTAGTAATATATTGGAAAGAAGTGGCGAGAGCGATATCCATGCCTTGTATCAGACCTTAGAGTAAAAGCTTTCACTTTGCCCCCATTGATTATCAAGTTAATTATGGGCTTTGCAAAGTTGCCTTTATTGCATTGAGGTAATATCTATCTATATTTATTGATAATTTTTAAAAGTATTTTTGTTTTCAATAAACTTTAACAAAATATGTATTAGATGAAGGCATACAAAATTGTGAGTCTGAGACCTTAAAACACAAAAATGGCAATTTCTTATGATTTAAGGGAATACATGTTGAATAGTGATACATCCTTAATTCTCTACCAAATCACTCCCTAACCCCACCAAATCCAAACAAAGCAATACAAGACCTCAACTAATTAACAACTTATTTTCTCTAATCTTAGAAAAAGATATTTTGGATCCCAAACCACAAAAAATTCCTGTTGGGAATTCAAGTTGGATAACATTAATTTATATATTTAATGTAAAGATAATTGATGTGTTTTTATAATTAGTATTTTTAGCCATTTACATAATTTATTTCTCCATTTATCCAAACATTTAACAAAATTATACAACCTCTAAAAAGATCTTGCACTTCATTTGTTAAATTTATTCTTTAGTATTTTCTTTCTTTGATATTTTAGTAAAGGCTATCATTTAAAACATATTTTCAAACTATTTGCTGCTGGTTTATAAATACAATCAATTTTGGGCTTGCCATTTACCTTGATAAATTTTGCTAAGCTTTAGATTAATTCTATTTATTTGTAGATTACAGGTCTTTTCTGATGAAAAACTGTAATAGCTGGGATGATGACAGTTTAGATTTTACCTCTCTATTCTCATATATTTTATTCCTTTATTTCTTTAAAAGATTTTAAGTAGTCCATGTGTTTATTTCTATGGAGTCTCCTTTACTATAGTTATTATCCATTTCTGTGGTGGACTTCTGCCACCAAGTCAATTAGAAGCGTTTAATTATACTGGATAGTCTTAGCCTGCATATATATATATTTTATATATTTTATATATTTTATATAATATATATAATATTTCCTAGCTCTGTCATACCAGATCATAGGGTCTCAATATAATTTTACACCAAAGGAACCAGAGCTCCTTGGGGAAATGACCAGTTCTGGAACTGGGGCAAGAAAAGTATGGTATGAACCTGAGATACCTCATTACTCCAATTGATCAATTCAGTTCACTGGAAAGGCAAGAGCCATAATTACTGATCACTTTGTGTGAAGCTATACTAGAAGCTACAAACTATACTAAGCAATTTATGTGTGTTATCTCATTTATTGTGTATCACAATTTATTTGTTATCACAATGACATATGTATCTTTACTTCCATTTATTGGACATACAACTGACGCTCACACAAATAATTTCCCAAGATCACTTAACTAACCAACTGAAAATCCTGGGATTCGAACACAGGCCCAGGCTTTGAGAAGAAAACATTCAAAAACTATTATCGTTTCCTCTTAGATGTACTTTCTATACACAATACCTCTGTGGTACTCATGATTTTTAATATCCCTCTCATTCATTTCTTTGAAAATTCTAGCTCTTTTTTCTGCCCCAATAATAGACAACTAACTATACATGTTCTACAGTTAAAAGTGAGAAGATGATAACAAACATAAAACATTCTCTGCTTTCTCAACTTTTCTCATGTCCTTCCCTCTATGGCAAATAGCCTAGCTTCAGTCTAGTATAAGCACATACCCCATCAAAGCCCAGCTCAAATAATGTCTCCACCATTAATCCTATTCTAAAATGGTATTCCTCTGTGGATGATATTGGACACCCATTTCTCTAAATAAACATTCTGATACTCCTTGGAAATATTTTGTCCACCTTGGTGTCTACTGCAGAGTAGAGCATGAAGCTCTCTTTAAGCCTTGAGTCCCAGAACAAACTTGAGATATAGATCTACTTTCCTGAGAAAAGGCTATCATGTCTCAAGTGTTTCTAGCCGACTTTATTTCATGGACACTTGTTTTTCTCTATTGTTTTCTCTGTTACTATCTGAATATCACCTTAATGTCTTTTTTATTGTTATAAATTCCCAAATCTTTCTGAAATACCTAGTTATCAACATCCTGTTTAGGGCACCTGGGTGGCTCAGTCGTTAAGCGTCTGCCTTCAGCTCAGGTCATGATCTCAGGGTCCTGGGATGGAGTCCCACATCAGGCTCCCTGCTCGATAGGAAGCCTGCTTCTCCCTCTCTCACTCCCCCTGCTTGTGTTCCTCTCTGGCTGTGTTTCTCTCTGTCAAATAAATAAATAAAATCTTAACAAAAAATCCTGTTTAAATATACTATTTGTCTTCCCTGAACATCTTGAATAAATAATATTGGTTCCGCTGTTTGAGTATACTCCAAACTCTGTGTTCCTTAAGCTGATTCAGAAACTTTTGCCTCTCTTTTGTCTGAACTTAATATAGATATATTTTTCTATATCCAAAGTTTTCAATCCAATTTTGCAAAAGATGTGCAAAGTTCTTTGTCCTCCATATTTCAAGCACTGTTATGCTTACACCTACTAGTAAAAATTCCACAGCAGAATCATTTCTTTTCCTCTACAACATAAATCTCTTCTCATTTTCTAAATGAAAAGTACAGAGTATTTGCTTAAACCTGTCCTCCATCTGCCAGGATTCCCTGGATTTTTTATCGTTATAAATTCTCAAATCTTTCTGAAAGAAAGATTTCATTTCATGCTTATGTTCACTTATTCAAAATAACTCAGGTAGCCAATTTTACTGGGATTGTGTACAGGTCTCAAGTTTTGTTGTTGTTTTTATTCTTCAAGTTATCATATTTTCCCTTGTATTGACAACCTAATTATAAGAGGGAGTGAATGGAGATGGAATTTGATCTAGCTTCTTGAATCCACAATGTAATTCCTAGAAGAGCTTTTTTATTTTCTTTCCCTCTTGGCACAATTCTATAAGTCAACACAGATTCTCTGATGAGATAAAGTTGCCTGGCATTGGATGTGATAGTGAAAGCTGTCTTCTTAGCATCCAGAAGACAGACACTTGCTTTCGGTCTACTGTTTTCCTTTTGAACAACTCATGTTTTCTGTCCCCAGCTACCTATGACATTACCCTAAATCACTCACTGCCACTCCACTTGCTCAGACTATCTTGTAAACATAAATTCGTGACCCATGCTGTTTTCTTATAAAAATCCTGATATAAGGATGATGGCCTCCTCTGAACTCTACACATGCCTGTTTCTCTTTCCTTCACCACTCTCTTTGGCCTTTCTGCAATTGATAACATTCTACCAACTAAGACCAGGCATAAATGGCTGCGATTTATTTTTTAACTTTACTAACATTTATTGTTTCCCCCTATTTTTTCCCCCATCTTAATCACTCTTCCACTCCCACCCCATTCTCCCTGGGTCCTGTGAGTTTTGCATTGCTGCATTGGGTGTAGATGGCATCTTGATTCTTTTTTTTTTAATATTTTATTTATTTGACAGAGAGAAACACAGCCAGAGAGGGAACACAAGCAGGGGGAGTGAGAGAGGGAGAAGCAGGCTTCCCACCGAGCAGGGAGCCCGATGCAGGGCTCGATCCCGGGTCCCCAGGATCATGGCCTGAGCCGAAGGCAGTTGCTTAACCAACTGAGCCACCAGGCGCCCCTGGCATCTTGATTCTTATCATTCCATGTGCCTCACTTTTCATTTTGGTCATGTGGGCCCAACTTATTGGACCTTCTTAATGGCCCTAGAAGTAGGGAGGAGAAGGATCTTACCCTACTCCTCAGCATGGAACCAAAATTTCTGAATCATCATACTATATCCCTTCAAATGCTAGAGCAAGACCAATAACTAAGAAAATAGCAAAGGTGTCTAGGTGAGGGGATTGATTTCTTTGTATGTTCTGCCCAGCATCTCACTGTATAAACCTGCATTAATACTAGAATATTATTTCTCTATACCTTAGTTTTCTCACATATGCACTGGGAATAATACAAATAACACATATCATTGTGTTAGAACAATCATATGAGTTCATACAAGTAAAAACATTTAAAGCAAGGGTTAGCACACTCAGTAAGTGCACACTCAATAATATAATATATTATTATATCCAAGCAAAATGAATTCACCTTTATTCTCAAAATTTATTCATCTACTGCTCTGATTTATGCTATCTATGCCTTTCTAAGTATTATAAATTATTATACTTTATCATCCATTATTTATTCATTTACAATACTCTGTCAATACTTCTTGACTTTATCTTTATCTTTCTTCCTCTACATCTCCACTAACACTATATCAAATTAACACACACACACACACACACACACACACACACACAACACACACTATTTCTTTGAGAAATGTGAAAACTTATGGAAGAAGGGTCATAATCCAATGGATATATGAATCGACAGTTTCTTCAGACACACCATTTAGACATTAACACTTATAGTAACGCATTCAGAATACTTCTCCTTTGTTAAGTGGGAGGAAATTTTGGTTTATACTTGGAATTATCCAGTTATGCCCATTCACATAAAATGTCCATGTTATGCAAGTCTAGGAATCTTGATGCAGCTCATCAATATGTTCCATTGTGTCTTGCTCCATCAATATCAGAAGAAATTGATACACAGTGAGTTAATCAGAAAAGGCTAGATTATGCAATGGTAACAGAAACTCAATTATCTTGGAGACTTTTAACAGAAGGTTTTATTTCCTGCTTCTGCTAGGAATTCACTATGGGTTGGTCAGGGACTCCAAGATATTTATATTTAAAGACCCAAGCTCAAGGAGATTTCACCATTAATATATTCCTGATCCCCGTGACAGGAGAAAAAAACATTGGTGCATCCTTTACTGGCAACTAAATAATCCATGCCACAAGTAATACTACTCTACTTCTGATCTAATTCACTGACCAAAACTTTCACAAGATCCCGCAGAAATACAAGGGTAGAAAAATAAAGTCCTTCATGCTACCCAAAAAGACAATAAAAGAGACATGCACAGACATTAGAAGTTCACTACCACATTATGTAAGTTAGAAAATCTTGGTCTCGGGATGGAAAAACTTCTATCAGTACACATCCCCAAATGAGGTTTATATAAAAATCCTTTAGATGAATGATGTGCCAAAGGCTCAGAAAGGAAGATGGTCTCATTGCACAGGCAGGTATAAAACCCTAAAATCAGGAGATCATTTTGATTATCATGAAATATTCTTTTTTTTTTGCTACCCAGGTGTCCCATTTATGGTATTTTTCTAATAATTTGTTTATTCAGCATTTGGTTATGAAACATTTACTTTTTTTGTTCTAATATTTGATTTTCTTTTATTGTTACTTAAATTTTTTTTCCAGTGTTCCAAGATTCATTCCCCATTCCCCACACCCAGTACTCCACGCAATAGGTGCCCCCAGTACCCACCACCAGGCTCTCCCATCTCTCCACCCCCATCCCTCCAAGTCCCTCAGTTTGTTTCTGTGTCCAAAGTCTCTGTTGTTTCATTTCTCTCCCTGGATTACCCTACTTCCCATTTACTTTCCTTCTCCCACTGTCCTCCAGGTTACTCCTCATGCACTGCAAGTAAGTGAAACCATGTGATACTTGATTTTTCTCTA
>PITA01008384.1:45131-84985 GCA_004023965.1 Spilogale gracilis
CCAGTCCATGTTGCTACAAAAGTTGGGTATTCATCCTTTCTGATGGAGGCATAGTATTCCATTGTATATATGGACCACATCTTCTTTATCCATTCATCTGTTGATGGGCACCTTGGCTCTTTCCACAGTTTGGCGATTGTGGCCATTGCTGCGATGAACATTGGGGTGCATATGGCCCTTCTTTTCACTACATCTGTATTCTTTATCAGTCTATAATGTTTTCAAATGACATGTTCAGGCAACCACACACACATAAGAATCTATATATATCAAGATCTCAATTATCCCTTTTACTTGCCTATAATCTAGAAATCTGCTTAATGAATGTGTGATGCCATCTTTATGTTTGGATTGAAACGAGCCTGACTTTTTCATGCAGTTTGCACTTACATGTTATTAACAATTGATGATGCAAATATCACTGTCATATTTTATTGTTGTGCCTCACTCTTCCTTTAGTTTGGGCAACAATTCCCTAAATGTTCCTTTTCCTGCTAGTCTTGTTCTGCAGGCTTCTCCAGGTATTGCCTCTGGTGTTCTGCTTCTAAAACACAGCTGTCATCCCATAGCTGCCATGCTTATGAGCTTCCCATGATTTCCTACAACCCTGAGGAAATATGAATAGGTGTTCCATTTTCACCCATCTCCCCACCTTCCTCATTCTATCACATGCATAGAAACCCTACAGGTAGAGGGTATCTATTATTCAATTTACTCTTTCTCTCCTCTGTGATCATGCCATGTTCTTCTAGAGGAAGGCAGTATAGTCATTGCTATTTGAAGTTCCTAAGCTTGGCGTAGTTACATAATCTGCATCGGTAACTGAGAAAAAGGGCATAGAATCAAACAATCCAATTCTCACAACTGGTTTTCCTCACTTGTAAATTGGACACGTCTTTTTTTCACAGAGCTTTTTTTCGCTCTCTCAGGGCTTTGTAAAAATTAAATGCCATTTTTTAAGATAACCTGATTGAAATCTGGTACATAAAAGATGCTATACAAATGTTAAATATTTTTTCCTCTTATACATTTCCTATTGCTCAGGTACTTATTATATCCTCTTACCCTTTTCTAGGTTAGAGGGAGTCTTTTATAGAGCATATATTTAAGAACAAATGTTCTGTCAGGGACTATAGGCAGAAATTTGATGTTTGCATATAATCAACAATATGTCATTAACAGATATTTTTAGAAAGTAAAACTAAACAATAAAGCATATGAAAGCTTATCAACAGCAAGTGCTAAGGGCAAGTAAATTGCTTAATTCAAGATTTTGACCTTTGTTAACCCATAATATTTTTGCCATTATCAATAATGGGTTGCTGTTGTATATAAGAAAAAAGTATCTTATCAACAAGTTCATATAAAGAATGCAAAGTACTGGGCGCCTGGGTGGCTCAATGGGTTGGGGCCTCTGCCTTCGGCTCAGGTCATGATCTCAGGGTCCTGGGATCCAGGCCCACATCAGGCTCTCTGCTAGGCAGGGAGCCTGCTTCCTCCTCTCTCTCTCTGCCTGCCTTTCTGTGTACTTGTGATCTCTCTCTCTCTCTCTCTCTCTCTGTCAAATAAATAAATAAAATCTTTAAAAAATTCAATGTACTGAAAAGTAGCTCAGATTTAACAATTTCAAAGAATGCTAAGAGAAAACATGTATTATGGAGTGATTTACAAGATAATGTATGGATATGTTTTTATAAGCCTTTCTTCTAGTGCACTTTGATGTTCATGTAATCATTCTACTTCAGCACTTAGATTATTCCTTTGTTCTAACTTATTCCATTATTATAGTTTCTGAATACACATCTGTCTTTTTTGTTCTCTACATAGTGTATAAATTGTTGTGAGGTTTGAAAATCTTAATTTGTTTTTCCACAGCATGATTTGCTGATGAGTAAAAACTAAGACAAAAAAACAAACAAAAAAAACAAGTGACATGAGTAAATTCAGGAGAATTTAATGATTGATTAAATGTAGAGAGGGGTGTTGTAGAAAAAACAAGATGATTCTCAGGTCACTGAATTGCCCAAGTGATGCTAAGTATTTACTTTCTGGTAACAGGAGTCAAAGGTCAGGTGTGTTAAGATAGTGTCTATGATGATGAAGGAGAGTATTTCAGTGGCTTCCCAGGCTCATATAGCAATATTAGGTGGGTAACTTAATAAAGAGGATTTCATGTGAAATAAAGGGAAAAATGAGGAAGAGGATAAGAGTACAATTGACCCCCTGCACAGTACAGGTTTGAATGACACAGCTCCATTTATATACATAGATTTTTAAAATAAATACAGCAGAGTGCTATAAATGTAATTTTTTCCTTATGATTTACTTAATAACATTTTCTTTCTCTAGCTTACTTTATTGAGAATATAGTATCTAAGACATATAACATACAAAATATGTGTTAATTAACTGATTTTTTATCAGTAAGGCTTCTGGTCAGCTATTAATAGTTGATTTTGGGGGGAATCAAAAGTTACTTTCCAACTACATGGGTTTTGACACCTTAACACCCACATTGTTCAAGGGTCAGTTGTATTGTGGAACAAGAGAGATGATTATTTTTAATTAATAAACTTGATAATAATAAAATGTCAATAGGAAAAACAGTCCAAGGGAGGAAGAGTGGAAGATGTTGTAAAGAAATTGTCATGTCTTTAGGGGCACCCAAGTAAGGTCCTATGGTCTGTCACCATGACCTCTCCCTTCTATACACTGTGATGACTTTTGTGATACATCAATTTGACTGGGTTGTAGTCCCCAGTTATTTGATCAAACACTAAGGTAGGTGCTACTGTGGAAAACTAGGCATATATAATTAAAATCCCTAAATAATGTATATTATCCTGAATAGTATGAGTGGGCATGACTGAATCAACTGGAAGGCCTTAAAAGTCAGACTGACACTTCTCTAAGGTTTGAAGAAAATCCACCGATGGATGGCAGTCTTGGCCCAGGCCTACGGAGTTCTGTCCTATTTAAAATATGACTGTTTTGTCCATGGACAACAGCTTCAGCTTGTGTCATGGGTTCCAGCCTGCCCAGGATCTTCCCTTCCAGTCTTTCTGCCCTGTGGATTTTGGACTTGTTTCTTGCTTACCCAGCACTCACTATCATATAAGCTGATTCCTTGTTGTTACATAAACTCTTTGTGTGTGTGTGTGTGTGTGTGTGTGTGTGTGTACCTTCTTTGTTTTATATGCATGTGTATGTATATATATAAAATATAAATTATGAAACATGCATTATATATAATGATAGTACATATACTTATGTAATATATGTGATTTATAAACATATAAACACATATGTATCATGTCATGCATATGCATGATGTGTTATATCACACAAACAAATGATGATGTGTATCATACCAGTTCTGCTTCTCTGGTTGAATCTGACTGATAATAAATGTCCTGAAGTTCCCTGGTCTGTATCTTACTCTCACGGTAAAACCACCACTCTAGGGACACCTGGGTGGCTCAGTTGTTTAGGTAACTGCCTTCAGCTCAGGTCATGATCCCAGAGTCCCAGTGTCAAGTCCCATATCAGACTCCCCATTCAGCAGCGAGTCTGCTTCTCCCTCTGACCCTTTCCCCTCTCATGTTCTCTTTCACTCTCTCTCTCTCTCAAATAAAATAAAATAAAAATTCTTTAAAAAATACAACTCTAGTTGAATCCAGTACTCGAACAAGTTGAATCTCATAGTCAGTCAACTAACTGTGGAAATCTAGAGTCTTAAAAGATATCTGAGGAGAAGGCTACTAAATAGATGAGAGGTAACAAGTAATAAATAGATATAGACATTTGGGACCTACATGTACTTTGCAAATAGAACCAAACCACTAAGGTTCTCTTTATAATGGAAAGCTTAAAGTTACCAAATCCCATAATTAGGAAATATTTCTATGGGTAGTTATATTGCTTAAAAATGTTTAGAATAGGGCACCTGGGTGGCTCAGTGGGTTAAGGCCTCTGCCTTCGGCTCAGGTCATGATCTCAGGGTCCTGGGATCGAGGCCCGCATGGGGCTCTCTGCTCAGCGGGGAGCCTTCTTCCTCCTCTCTCTCTGCCTGCCTCTCTGCCTACATGTGATCTCTCTCTCTGTCAAATAAATAAATAAAATCTTTTTAAAAATGTTTAGAATAAACACAATAAAAAAGTTGAGGAGTCAGAAAAGTATCTTTCTAACAAATAAATAGCTCTTCCTAAACAACAGAACCTTTCTTTTGTTTATTCTCCTTCTTACCTTTGCAATAATCTAGTTATTGGAGTCTGAGAAAATCTTATCTACTAGTTGACTTTCTAGAGCAAATATTTAAAAGGTACAGTAAAATAAAAATAATATATCCAGAGTATCTGCATTTCTCTTTGATGAATGGAAAGCTTAATCAGTCTTAATCAAGATGCTATAATTATTCATGATAATGTTTGAATAACCAATCATGGGATTTGCATAAAGCCAAATAAATGAATCTCTAAAAGGAGAATTTCAGAATCAGTAATTTAGTCAATTCACGGGTGGGTGAATAATATGTAAAAATGGACAGTAGAATGGCTCTATATCCAGGAAATAATTATGAATTTAGTGAAAGCAAAAGCAGATACACAATTATATGAGAACTATATATTTTTTAAATTTTTTATTTTTTAAGATTTTTTTTTTATTTATGAGAGAGAATGAGAGAAAGAGAGAGAGTGCATCAGAGGGGTAAGGTCAGAGGGAGAAGCAGACCCCCTGCTGAGCAGAGAGCTAACATGGGACTCAATCCCAGGACTCCAGGATCATGACCTGAGCCAAAGGCACCCACCCAGGCACCTGAAAACTATATATTCAAAGTCCCAGGTACCTTCTCTGTTGACAAGTCCTACTTTCTCTTCTACCTTGATGCATGGTGAATTGACCCTTTTTTATTGGAACCAGGTTGTTTTGACAATATGATACAGCTCCCCTGGGATCTTAAAGGAATTGCTTTTGAGTGTTGCTACCTTGCTCCTCATTCTTTTGCTCACTTTCTGAAATTGTTATTTTTTAGCTTTTAGACCTTTGGCCCAGGCCTCCGTCCTGAGTCCAGATAACCTAGAAACCCAGGAGCTCTGGAGAAATGCCCTACATTCCTTGCAATGGCACAATGGACTTAAATAAAATCTAGCTTTATTTTAATGATGAGTAAAATAAGCCCATTATAAATAGATTCTCTATTATTTAAATTTTATAAAATTCTAGGCAATCACCTAGCCCATAAATACCCCAGTTGGAGGCAGTATAAATGTGGTTAACATAACTTTGGTGGTTCAACTACCAATGGGCTCCATTTAAGTCAATTTTTTTCTTAATCTATTTAATTTTTCTTCTCTCTATTGAATTAAAAATATGCCAGAATAGTCTCAGTGATTAGTATGTCTTATTTTATTTAAATTTTTTATATTTACTTATTTTAGTATTTGTTATTTTAAAAATGATCTTAAAATGTACAACTCCTGGGGGCACCTGGATGGTGCAGTCGATTAAGTGCCTGACTCTTGATTTTAACTCAGGTTAAAATCTCAGGGTCTGAGATCGAGCCCCATGTCACTACTTGGGGAGTCTGCTTAAGATTGTCTCTCTCCCTCTACCTCTGCCCTTCCCACTCATACTCTCTTTCTCTGTCTCTCACAAATAAATCTTTAAAATATAAGTAAAATAAAATAAAATTTACATCTCCTGAATAGGATATTTATTTGTCCTTTGTAATGTTTTGTTTAAAGAGATTTTATTCCAATAGTCAGATAGAGTCCTTGACTCTTTCAGCCACTGAAACCCATTAAAAATTGATTTTTTTTAAAGAAATGTATACAAAACAAAACAAGCAAGCCAAAAAATAGGCATCTCACTATCTCTTGTTGGTTTCGTTTCTCAGACAAATTCAAAGTTTATTGACTTGTGATAAGACAAGGTTCTCTGCAAGTTCCCAAGACCATCTTGCATAGAGCAGCAGCATTATTCAGCTAGGAGAGAAGAAACCTGGGTTCCAGTCCCTACTCTGTTTGGGGGGCAGGGTTAATCAGGTAGCTTTCATTGGTCCCTATAAGATGATGAGGTTTAAGCAATTAAGATGTGAGATTCTTTTCAGGCTTAACATTTATAATATATGGTTGGAAATCCACTAAAATAGAAAGCACACACAAAAAAATTCTACAAAAATAGCGACTTATCCAATGTTTCCAAGCTCATAAATTATGTTCAGGGAACATTTTGAATATCAAGATGGATGAGTTCCTCAATGTATTTCAGAATACTAATCTGACACAAAGAAATGACTGCCCCAAAGAAATGACTACATTATCGGACTCAACGAGTGAGCAAATAAAGCTTCTAAAATTGTCTCCGTCACACTCAAATACAACTAATTTATTGGATGAGAAAATCTCCTTTTTCCAGTTATTAAAACACTGCTCAGTGCTCTTTCTTTCTTTCTTTCTTTCTTTCTTTCTTTCTTTCTTTCTTTTCTTTCAAAGTAAATTGACTCCTCTAATGGTCTTTCTCTAAGATAAAATTATAAAATAGCCATGTTTTCAAAAGGCTACAATTAATTAATTATATCAGCCAAAATAATTTGATTAGAACCAAATCAATGAAGAAGCCAAGAGTTAATATACATATACTCCTTTTGGTTCTCAAGTAAAATTACTTCAAAAGTAAGAGCTTCAGGTTTCGTTCAGTTCCAATATGTAAAGGAAGAGCTTGGAAATTATTACTCCCATCCTTAGAACAAGAAAAAAGTTGAACAAACTGAAAACAAACAACTTTGCTCGAACCCATCAGAGAACTGAAGTCACAGGATGAAGTGCCACCTTCAAATCTTGAAAGACAGGCAAACACAGAAAGGCTCAGCTGAAACGGAGGACAGTCAAATTTCAGCTTATATGGGCCAGAAGTATTCGGAGCTATAAACTGATAGGAAATCTTAAATACCTCTTTCAGCAAATTGCTGGACGTTGAATGCAGAATACCTTAAAAGAAAAATCCCACAGAACCTAGTCTTCAGGGGGAATCCACATTTTATATAGATTTTCTTTCAGGAGCACTGCCAAGTTTTCATGACAGAGTTGAGAAAAATCTCCTGGTGTTTCTAGCAGAGGAAAGAGAAGAGTTACCATTTTGAAATATGTGGAGAGTGCTCTCCAAAACAAAAGTCTACTCTCTAAGGGAAAAGACTACCATGTCCTTATCTTGCAGTGGGGAAGAGTTATTATCCCACTCCAGTGCCCAGGAGCCTTCCTGACTTACCTTAAAAGGGAAGTAAAAAAAAAAAATCTGAGACACACTTACAAAGGTCATAGTCCTGGGACACAGAACCACTAAAAGGCTGAGATTTAATTGTAAGATTATAGAATGCTTCCCCTCCCTACACCTTACCAACACATCAACAGGGATCCAATAAGATAATAGTGAATTAAAGCTGAAAATGCAGATTCCATTTAAGGAGTTGTTAGCAAAACCAAAGGTAAAAGAGCTGGAGGAAAAAACAAGAAAACAAAGCAAACGAACAAAAACAAAGACTGAGGAAAACTGAAGCTTCTGGCACCAACCGTTACAGGAACTGTTACAGCCAATTTCTAGCTAGGTTAGCATACGATCTACTTACCTCACTTCTTGTTACCCAATACATCCTTGAAAGGAAAAAGTAACCATTTCTTCTATCTACTGTCAATACTTCTGGCCACCACATGTAGGGCTTGTTTTTGTTTGTTTTTGTTTGTTTGTTTGTTTCCCAATACTGACGGAATCTCTAACACCAGCCAGATACCCTGCAATTCAGTTCGGTTCTGACACTCTCTAGCTGGAGTTAGTGTCAGATTCTGCAGATGAAGGGATCAGTCCCACATGACTGTCCCCACTTCCGATGCCAATCACAAGCCCTAGGTTGTCACCTATACTTCTGACTGACTAGCTATAAATCAGGTTTCCCTTGACGCCTCCTTGGATTTGATAATTTGCTAAAATGGCTCGCAGAACTCAGAGAAACATTTTTACTGGATTATTATAAAAAGATATAATTCAGGAACAGCAAGATGAGAGAGATACATTGGGCAAGGTATAGAGAAAGGGTGCAAGCTTCCATGCCTTCTCCAGGCATGTTGCCTTCAATACCTCGATGTGTTCACCACTGAAGAAGCTCTCCAAAACTCATAGTTCAGGGACTTTTATAAATATTTCATCACATAGGTATGATCAATTATTAATCTCCAGCCCCTCTCCTCAACTTGAGAATCGAGACTGAGACTGAAAGTTCCAAGTTTCTTATGCAGCTCCCATTCTGAAGCTATGCAAGAGCCCTATAAGAATTTTCTTGTTAGAACAAGACACTCCTATCACTTAGGAAATTCTCATGGATTTAGGAGCTCTGTGTCAGGAACTGAGGTCAAAAACCAATTAGAACAAAAGATGCTTCTAGCAGCTTTATTGCTTAGTATATTACAATGGTTTTAGGAACTCTAGCCAAGAACAGGGATGAAGACAAAAATATGCATTTCTTTTTAAAAATCACAGTATCACGATCACTTTCAACTTTCAAGAACAACAACAAATATGCTAAAAAGAAAGATAGAGTCTGAATAAATAAAGCAAATATCACAACCAGATTCAGATATTATGGTGGGTATCATTTAGAAAAATTTATAATCACTATGATTAATATGGTAAGAACCCTAAGGGAAAAACTACTCAACATGCAAGAATGGATGAGTAATGTAATAGAGCTGCAAACTCTAAGGAAGATTCATAAGAAATGTGAGAAATGAAAGAACACTGTAACAGAAATTAAGAATGCCTCTGATAGGGAGTTCCTGGGTGGCTCAGTCAGTTAAGAGTCCAACTCTTGGTTTCATCTCAGGTCATGATCTCATGGGTCATAATATCCAGTTCCCCATGGGGCTCCACACTCAGCTGGGAGTCTCCTTAAAGATTCTCTCCCTCTTCCCCTTCCCCCACTCATGCTTTCTTTCTCTCTCTCTCTCTCTCTCTCTCTCTCTGACTCTCTAAAGTAAATAAATAAAACTTAAAAAAAATAATGTCTCTGATGGTCGCATAAATAGACTGGGCACAACAAAGGTAAGAATCAAGGCTCTTTAAGATATATCAATAGAAAATTCCCAAACTGAAATTCACAGAGAAATAAGTATTTAAAACAATAATAAAAACAAAATGAAACAAACAAAAATCCAGAACAAAACATCCAAGTGTTAAAGGACAATATCAATAAGTATAACATATATATAATTAGAATACTAGAACAAAAGAAAAAACAGAGAAGATATATTTCAAATAATGTCTATGCATTTTCCAAGATTAATGATAGACACCAAACCCATAGATTCAGGAATCTTACAGAACACTAAGCAGGAAAAATATGAATAAAGTTTACAAAGAGGCATATTCTATTCAAAATGCATAAAATTAAAGAAAAAGTTTTAGAATATGGTGCAGTTCACAGAAGAGTTTGGTAAATCTGATGGGGAGTCCTTGAGCCAAAGTCACCTGTTATAGGAATCCTATGTCTTCCAAGAACAGGGCTGTTTTGCATCCCTGCCACACTCAGTATTTGACTGACACAGCCCATGAAATGAGAGGCTTCCATATAAGCACAGTGATGACTTTTAGAATATATAGCAGCTGCAGTGATAGGTCAATTAAACTCCCTGTAGCTAGAAAACTGAGAGACCAGTTTAATAGCTGCCATGCTACATAGTGATTAAAATGTTCAATTCACTAAAAACATACTATTCTAAAAATTTATATAAATTATTCCTCATAACAGATAAAGAAAAAATCATTGAACAAGAGAAAAATACCTCTATCTTGTAGATTATACCACACTATTAATTACTGATAGGTGAACTACACAAAAAACAATCACACAATGCACATATGTACCAAACAATTAAGACTATAGATTATTCAGGAGCATATTTGTAACACTTTTAAAAATTGGTCATATCCTAGTTCAGAAATCAATCCACAATACATTTTAAGGAACATATCATACAAATCACATTTTCTGGCAACAATGCAATTGAATTAGAAGTCAATAACTAAAAGATAAAATTTTAAAATAAGGAATATTGGAATTTTAAAACTTCTGAATAAACCATGGGACCAAGAAGAGTTATAAAGGAAATACTAAAGCATGGAGAAGGCCAGAAAGTCCATCATCAGGGAATACACAGGTTCTCTTCAACCCCTGGAACCGGGATTCCCTATCTTCTGCTTTCACCTTACAGGTTCCAAGCCCCCAGTCTGCACGGTGCTCACTTATACATAAAGCAGGTGTGCAAGGATGGAAAGAGTTACTCCTTTCCTGAGCAGATCATATTGGACTTTGATGTAAGGAGCAAAGAATGACCTTAGGATTCAAATCCATACACCTGTGTTCAAATCCCAACACTACCTCCCAAATTCTGTGAACAAAGAGGTGACTCAAAGCCTTTGAGTCTCAAGTCCCTCATTTGTAAATGAATTAAAAATAGCAATATCATTGAGTTACTGTAAAGCCTAATTTAGAGACTTTCTGTGACAGATGATGTTAAGAAAATGCTTAAAATGCATGATTTTCTTTCCCATGTTTAAATTCTTAATTTTTGTCTCTCCAAACTGATTTGGTCCTTATTGGTATATTCAGTTCAGCTTTGTATCAATCAGGTTTATTTTGAATTTAAAAAGGTTTGAGGTTAGTTTAGTGACTGGCCAACATTTGCATCCTTATTTCTCCCAGTTCTCACTTAGCTAAGGGAAAAGGTCTCAGCTTAATCATCTCTATCATCAAAAGATGTGACTGTGCACACAGAAGAAATGTGAAACATAAATACTGAATAGATGAATGAACAAATGGTTTCTAAAACTGTATTTGTAAAGTGGGAACTTCTAGTCGATGTTATTAAGACTTTCCTCTCCACCTGACTGAAATTCAATTTTGAAGGTTCATACTCTTTGATCAAAACCCTCTTAAATTCTTTCACACTTGGATAGAATAGGCAAATAGAATATATTGAGTAGTCTTCAAAGAGAAAATCCATTATTCATGAACAGGTTGCTTGATATCTGCTTTCTCAAAAGTGCCAGAAGTAGGTGAAAACACATAGTGAACCTCTCTCTCTCGGCACCACTAACTTAGACAAAATCCTATTAGATTCCAGTTTGTGCTAGGACTTTTAAGTACATTGGTTTAGATGAGTGTTTCTCAACCTTGACATTATCAACATTCGAGACCAGATAATTCTTTGTTGTGGTGGGCTATCCTGGGCAGAGTAGGATGTTTAGCAGCATCTATGTGCTCTATTTACTAGATACCAATAACAACCACCCCTGCCACCCTATTGTGAAATCCAAAAATGTCTCCCTCCAGACATTGCCAAATATCCCATGGAGGGTAAAATTGACTCAGTAAAGAAGCACTTGATTGGGATGGTCCTTGCCGCAATACAGATAAAATCTTTCTCAAAAGTTGAAGAGAAGTGAATGAAGCTTCACTATCTTGGAATCTGCTCTTTTGAAGCCTGTGGTTGTTATCTCAATCGCATTAGCTTTATTTGTCAAGTCAGCTCACTTCTGCTCTATTATCATATTGAGGATATGTACGGTTTTTTTGGATTTTTTTTTTTTTTAGAATATCTAGTCCTTAACAAAAACTCACTTCACTGACTACAGAATATATTGGCTTCTACACAGTATGTGTGTGTATCACACATAAATGAAGGTATATATGTCATAATTTATATTCTTGACCTCTATTTTGATGAGTTTTTACTACATTATCTATCAACAGAATGGTCTTCTAAAATTTCCCACTTTATATTTCTGAAAATAATTTTGTGCAAAGTTATTCAACACATCAATAATCCAGGAATTACAACATTTTGCCTTGGAGTCTACCTAATCTGATAATAATATTACAATATAATGCTATTTTTATATTTGTTGACATACCGCTCCTTATAGCTTTAATTTTTTACTTACTATTATTTTCTTAGATCTTTATAATGCTCAAGAAATAATTCAGTTTTGGTTTTGACCAATTAAGAGTACCTGTTTACTTTTGCCATCTTGTTCTATTGAAGGATCCCTTGAATGCTGACTCTTTTAGTGGAGGATTTATTTACTTTATTTTTCCCATACCTACTGTTTCACAAGGTATGTTTCCTCTTTGTATTCTAATACTAGTCATTCAAATGTTCTTATCAGTTTAATTATCTGTTAATTCTATTATTTTTTACATTACCAATCCTGTTTTTTTACAATATTAGGTACAGATGGATTCAAAATTATAATGTATTTTGGATGAAGTTTTCCTTTTATGATTAGATATCTCTCCCATATCCTTAAAAAGTCTCTGCTTTAAAAAATTTTTCCCTCAATAGCTTCCTTTTGATTAGTAATTATTTGCATTGCTTGTCATTTTTTCATTATTTTTTAAATTTTTGTTTAATCCTAACTTAATTTAGCCTCTTCTATATCAAGAAGTTGACTGTTTCAAAATGTATAACTTACAAATCTTCAGTATTTAATGGAAGTTTTTGTTCATTTATATTTACTGCAAATGCTTATACCTAAACACTCTCCCCACCCTGTGTCCATGCCCCTTGCAATGTGACAATGTCAATCTCCCATGAAAAGAGAGTCTATTTCCTGATCCCTTCAATCTGGGCTTATCTGTGACTTGCTATGACCAGTCAAAGGAAGCAGGAATATTGGTGAGCCAATTCCAAGGCTACGCCTCAATAGGCACATCATGTATTCACTCCTGGAAATCTGGTTCTGCCATGTGTCCAAGCACAATTTACCTCCTAGAAGATGAGAAAGTATGGGAAGAATGAAAGCATAGAAATGACAGTCATCCCAGACCCCAGAATAGAGTCACCTGCCAGACCTCAGCTTACCACAAATGCGTGAGGGAGCTGGACCATGACCAGAAGAAATACCAGCTCAGCCCAGCCTAAATTAACCACCTGCAGAATCAGGAGACAAATAAATGGTGGTTGTTTTAAACCACTGTTCTGGGCAATATTATACCATATCTTGGTGATATATTGATATATTTGAAGCAACTTATACCATGATACTGTCAGTTTTCTATTTGACATACTTTTATATTTCTTTAATTCTTTTCTCCCATTACTTGTTTTGTTTTGGTTCCTGTTTGTTTTTGTTTTTGTTATATTTCCTTCTGTTTTCCTTTAGTCATTTCAAAGTTGTAAATTATATTTTTTATTACTTTTTGTTACCTTTACACTTTTAAAGGCCACAAGTGATGGTAAGTCCAAATACCCCAAACCATGATATCCCAAGTTAATATCTTTTTTTTTTAAGATTTCTTTTTTATTTGACAGAGGGAAAGATCACAAGTAGGCAGAGAGGCAGGGAAAGAAAGAGGAGGAAGCAGGCTCCCCGCTGAGCAGAGAGCCCAATGCAGGCCTCGATTCCAGGACCCTGAGATCATGACCTGAACCGAAGGCAGAGGCTTTAACCTACTGAGCCACCCAGGCACCCCCAAGTTGATATCTTTATTATCCTCTCAAACAGTATAGAAACTTGGAGCATTCTAATTGTAACTCACTTCTCTTTCCACATTTTTTTTCATATTCTAGTTCTCCTGTCTTTGTGAAGAACTCCAAATTTGTCATCATCAACATCATCATCACCATTGAAAACAGTGGCAACAGTCCAGTATCCTCTAGATTTACCAATACTAACTTATTTGTTCTCTTGCATTCACTCCTTCCTTCCAAGTTATAGTTCTTTGAAATCAAAGGACAACTTAAAGCAGTTCTTTTAGTGAGTATCAGAGGATGATATCCAGCATTACCAGAAAGGGAGAAAAGGAAATTTTTTATATAAATTTAGTTTTTCATATTAACTAATATTCCTAGATTCCTAACTTAACAATTTTTCTGTATCTCATCTATAAATATTTTATGTGGACCTATAAAAGTAAGGCCTCATTATTGTATTTTTGCTCTTATTTTGCTAATATAACCTCAAGTCTATTATCACATCTAGATCTAATAGTAATCTTTTAATAACATGAAATATCCATCATTACTCAGTTATAGTTGTCTCATAAAGGTCATTATTTATTTCAAAAATCAGAATCCAAAATAATTCACATTAGTTACTATATCTTCTCTATATCTTTAAGTATAAAATTCTTACTTCCATATTTTTTTCCATTGCAATTTATATTTGGGGAAACCAACATAAACTGGTCATCAGCCTTATTTTTTAGATTTCTAATAAATTTTTACTTTTTCCCTCTTTTAAAAATAATTTAGGGGCGCCTGGGTGGCTCAGTTGGTTAAGCAACTGCTTTCGGCTCAGGTCATGATCCTGGAGACCCGGGATCGAGTCCCACATCGGGCTCCCTGCTCGGCAGGAAGCCTGCTTCTCCCTTTCTGTCCCTCTGCTTGTGTTCCTTCTCTAGCTGTGTTTCACTCTGTCAAATAAATAAAATCTTAAAAAAAAAAAAAAATAAAATAAATAAAAATAATTTAAATAGGATGTATTAAAAGGTCGTGATCCAGCAACCATTGTTAAACTGAAAGCTTCTTTTTTAAAAGCATTTTAGATATGGCCCGCCTTTTTCAAGTAACACATACTTGGGTTTTATTTCATTTTTTCAACTTAAAAAAATAACTTTAGACACACAGAAAGGTCCCAAAAATAATAGAGTCCCCTTCACCAAGCTTCCTCTAGTATTAATATCTTATAAATCATGGAACATGTAAGAGTACAGCTATCAAAACTAAAAAGAAAAAAAAATCATCAGTGTAATTCTGTTAATGAAACATCAAACCTTATTTGAATTTCACCAATTTTTCCACTAATGTTACTTCCATGATTCTATGTAGATTCAGCATGTTCAACATTGCATTTGCTTTTCCTTTATAACCTTTCAGTTGTTTTTAATTCAATAGGAAATTTTTAAGCCACTTACATTTATTGTAAAAATTCATACATTTTGTGTTTTATTATTCCAGTTTTTATTCTTGCATTTTATGTTTTTGCAGTGTTTATTATTTTGTTATTTTAATATGAACTGTATCATATTTACAACTGTTTTCTTTTTTAAAGTATTTATCTGAAAGAGAGAGGGAGAAAGGGAGAGAAAGCACAAGTGGCGAGGGTGGGGGTGGAAGGGAGAATCAGGCCTCCAACTGAGCAGGGAGCATGATGCAGGGCCAGATCCCAGGGCCTGGGATCATGACCCAAGCCAAAGGTAGGCAATTAATCAACTGAGCCACATAGGCACCCCATATTTACAATCGTTTTCCAATGGTTAGAAGGAAATTGACCTTATTTGTAGTTCTATTAATGGTTATATTTCTTGAAATTATTTATCTCCTTGATTGCTCTCTAATTAGTAATATCACATAGAAACCTTCCTAAGTAATCATCTGTATGTTAAAATATCTCATCATACTGCTCTAAATCTTTTTGAATATAATCTGGAATTTTTTAGTATAAGTTATTTTATTCATTTATTATTTTGTGACATATAATTAGTGTTTCATATTTACATTGTTTCCATGTTTGTTCTCTGTTGCATCTCTATTCTTAACACCAGTGATTGTCATTAAAAAGTTCTCAGTAATTAATTGCTGCTTGAAATTATCATATTTTCACCAGTTTTCTGGACCTGAATCTTTTTTTTTTTAAGATTTTATTTATCTATTTGACAGAGAGAGAGATCACAAGTAGGCAGAGAGGCAGGCAGAGAGAGAGGAGGAAGCAGGCTCCCCGCTGAGCAGAGAGCCCTATGCGGGCCTCGATCCCAGGACCCCAAGATCATGATCTGAGGCAAAGGCAGAGCCACCCAGGCACCCCTGGACCTGAATCTTTCAAAGGTGGCTTTAATCCTTACCCATTAATCTTATTCTTTCATAGCTGAATTTTTTTCAACTTCCAGCTCACTGGCATTAAAATATTTTAATGTGATGAATTAGTAATATATTTTAGGCAATGATACAAATTTGTCCCACCATCTGAAAGATAATTTGACTAAGTTTAATATTATTCTCTCACTAATGCCTACACCTGTAAAAGAACTCTCTCTTTTTAAAAGATAATTTATTTATTTTAGAAAGAGAGAGAGAGAGACAGTGCAAAGGGAGATGGCAGATGGAAAGTGAGAGAGAAATTTAAGCAGATTCCATGCTGAGGAGGGAGCCTAACTCAGAACTTGATCTCATCACCCTGAGATCACAACCTGAGCCAAAACCAAGAGTCAGATGCTCAACTGACCGCCACCTTGCTACTGCAGAAGAACTCTATGTGGTTTCCATATTTTTCACTATAAGTATTGCAGAGAGGAAGGCTAAATCATTTTAAATCCTCTTCCAATGATCTGGATGAATGTAGAATGATTATTTTAAAATTTTATAAATCAAGCATTTGACATAGTTTATTCTAGATGTGACTCCTTTTCAGTAATTTTTCTAGTGTTTGGTCATCTCTTTCATTCATCATACATTTTTCTTCAAATGGGAAATCTTCTCGATTCTATTTTTGAACAATTTTGTGATCTGTCCATATAAAATGTCTTGTTCAGTTATTCTAGTTTTCTACAAGTTGGATTTCTGTTTTCTATTTATTATTGATGTTCCTTTCTGTCATTGATTCTCTTTATCCTTTTTTTCTATAGTCTACAAAAATCTCCCAGTTTTGACCAGCATGTCATTGATTCATTTTTAGCTGATATCTATTTCATTCTCCATTAAGTCAAAATCAAATTTAGAAGAAAGCTCTTGCATTTTTGGTTTTAGGTATTTTCCTTTATACTATGTAGCTCCATTTGTATTTCAGAGTAATCTTTCCTTGTAGAACTTTGTCACCTGCTGAGAAACAATAAGAATCTACTGTATGCTAACTATACACTGAGGTGTTCATATCTATTAGCCTATAACCATCACAAAGTGTAAAATAAAGGTATTGTGATTGTCCACATTTTACATATTAAGAACCTGAGACACAGTGTGTAAGGTAACTTTCTCAGAGCAGTTAGCCTCAGGAGGAAAAGATTAAGGGAGATATTGAGCCAGTCCAACAACAAAGACTGATTTCAGCATTATAATAATACTGAATTTTCACATTAAATTGTAATATGGTTCTCCTGGTTTATCATTTTTAAATAACATATCTTCAGAATCATGAGTCATATGCATTGTTCTACAGCACCTTTTAGATATACGTAGAATGTTTTAAAAGTCAACACTTGAACGAGGACTGATTTTTTTCAGGTGTAACATTAGTAACATAGAAGAGACTTCCTCCATCACTGGCTCAATTCCCTGCCTGTTGGTTCATAATGTATAGCACATTAGAACTAAGGGACAAGTTGATGCACACAACACCTAACATGTAACCATTCTGCTTGGTGGAGTTGAGGGACCTCCTTCAACCCTCTAGTTTGTTTTTGTAACACCTGAGCCAGTGAAAAATATGAGAAATGATAATCCTCTATGCACAGTACTTTATATCTTGTTTCTTAAGATTGACTGCAGCACACCAAGTGAGGAGTAAAAAGAGAAAATCACAAGTGAGGGAAGGGAAAGGAGGAGCAATGTGTAGCTGACCCCAAAAGTAGATTTCCTAATGGAGTGACATTTTCTCAGCTTTCTGATTTATGTTAACCCTAAAGAAGATGAGTCTTGATGCACTGTTTCTGTATTTTCAAGGAAAGATAATTAAATATCCAATGGTAGTTGTCCTCAACATTCTAGACCTATGTTGACATCTTTGGGAGGGGTGGATGGATTAGTTTGTATCAGTTTTCTGCCATTAGACATTCAGAAATGCTATACAAACATTAGAAGCCAGTCACCAGTCAAAAATGAAATTGTATTGCATTTTTTCTTCTTACAAAGCATAAGTTAAAAAAAGAAAACTATAGATGATAGTAACTAGATAAAAGTAACCACCATTTACATGTTAGCATGTATTTTTATTTCATTTACAAACTTTATATGTATGAAATGAAAATAAATACATAGATTTATAAAAACAGAAAGATACGCTTTTTCCCCCTCAGGAAGTTGTATCTTTGCACTGTCAGCATCATCTTCAGTGTGTTTCTTGAAGCTTTCAAAACAGCTGCACAGAAGCAGCCAAATTTTCAGTAACGAAAGGGTAATGATTGAATTATTGTAGCTCTGAAGTTAGATAGTAACGAGAAAATTCATGTCAGTTTTATAAATTTCAACTAAAGCATCAACAACGCTGTGTGTAGTGGAAAAAGTAAAAGCAAGGATGTACCAAAAACTTAAATTGTGACATACCTTTTATATATTTGGAAAAATTACAATTATAGAGAATGTACCAAGAAATTACATAGAGTAGGGACTTAATTCAATAAAGAACAATGACAGTGCATTAATCACTAGGGCAATAATTCCAAGATGGAAAATGGACTTCATTGGCCCTTGAAGATACAGACTCCAATCACACAGGCAGAGTTTTTCCAAAGTGTACATTCATTGTCACTTTCTACTCCCCCACATGCCATCCCATGCAAAGTTTTGGTTTTCCCACCGCAATGGTGATGGTGACCCTTCTCTACTCTACCCTAAGTCTCCTGCACCTTGCCTACCCCTGGTGTAGAAATCACTGTCCTGGGTCTCTGTTAGTGATGGAAGAGGTCTACCACCCTCAGGAGTGCTGACACTTGGACAGACAAAGGGATTTTCTCTGTACTATAATGTGATGATGACTCACCTAAACTTCAGAAGTCACAGATCACAGAGGAAGCATTTACCCGAAAATTTAATTATAATGCATTGTACCCAAGAGTTCCATTTTAGATGTGAACTAAATAGAGAAGGCACTTCCCATCTTGCCTTGGGGGCAAAAGAAGAGTTCACAGAAAAGTTATTGCTTTAATACAGTCTTCAATAAAGTGAGAATTTCCCAGATAAACCAGAGGAAGGGAAAAGCGTCATAAGATCATAATTTATTATTTTTTCTCCTTCCATACAACGTTAAGAAATAACAGTGGAAAGGGCAAATGTCATCAGAAAATAATAAGTACTTTTTTGAGTGTTTATTACATGATAATTACTTGTTCAAGATCCCTTACTGTATTGGTGAATCTATATCTGCCTCTGCAGCCACTCTCCATCTTCCCCCACTCCATGGCCCCTGCAGACTCCCTTGCCATTCGTTGCACTTCAGCTTGAATCCTGCCAATGAGGAGCACAAGAAGAACACAGAAAGAGGAGAGGAGAATGAGGCCAGGGTATTTTTTACTTTACTCCCTCTCCACAGGGAAACTGTGGACTTGTGGGTCTTTCACTCAGAGGTCATACTCTGGTTCCTGCAACCACTTCCTCACTGCCCAGAACTTTCTAGCCTAAGATTCTTCATTTTCACTTCCGATTTCTCTTCACTGTTTATACTTTTGAAAACAATTCATTCAGTAAATTCTTCTTCCCAATGAGCCCAGGTACGTGCTTCTTTATTTGCTTAAACCTTACCAGACTCTCCCTCCATAGTAACCTCATATGCTGCACATGAGCACATTCCTTCACAACCTCACAAGAGGGATTAACCCTGTCTTCTGCTCTTTTTCCTGAAGTTAATTACAGTGACCATGGGTGGCATGCCAGTTTATATTGTCTGTCTTACAGAATTGATAATAAGAAGTGATGTTAACATGTAAGGAACCAGGCCAAGGCCATTGCATAACCTTAGGAAGTTTCAAGGTCCCCTCAGAAACTTCCAGAACCTATCAGTTTCCTTTCTTAATCCTCTCATAATTGCTAATCATATATAAACTGTTCTTTGGCTCAACAGGGCAAGGTAGATTTGGGGGGTCAATTCCTTGCCTTCTGTTTGGGCTGCCCTCCTGATTATAAAAGATTTCTCTGCTTCAAACTTGGTGACTCAGAGATTGTCTCACTGCACAATCTGCACATTAACCCATATTTGGGGTTCAGTTACATTACTTTGAAGTGTTTTCTAGTATCTAGGAAACTGTTCATAGGATCTCATTTAACCCTTCCTACAATGCAGCATGTAAGTGCCACTATCCTATTATTCCCATTTTCTCTTGGGTTTAGAGCATCTCTAAGAATGACAGCTGTTTATATTATCTGCCACTAACTAAAAATGCAAATATCATCACATTATTATAGTTATCATTATTAGATGTCAACCATAAACCATAACTTTAAGTGGGAACTTTCTAATCCTCAAAACTTGTATTTGAGAGAAACTATGTTATCCAAATTTTAGAAAGGAATAAACTGGCTCCATAAAGTTAAGTTATTTGTTTGAATACTCCTACAAGTATGTAGAGAGATTTAAGCCACTCTTCTCTCTGGTTTTAAAATCAGCTCTGTTATCCCCTCCACTAGACAATGAAATTTCCATTATGAAAAAAAATTGTGAATGGTATTTGGTAAAGTAAAGTTCACTTATTTTTTTATGCCTCACTCACTTATTCACAAAGCATAAAGAAATTTCATATAATTGTATCTATGCTTTTCTCAGCAAAAACTTCTACATTCTATACATAGCCAGCCCTGCTTCTCACAGAATCTTTTTTCCTTAGGTTGTGGTCCAAAAATTCAAGAATCATCTTACTGTATCTAATTTCAGATTGTTAAGATACTTTATCTCACTTTGTAAAAAAGAAAAGACACTAAAAAGTGCATAAACTGAGTTTATAAGTTGAACAGATGATAGCAAAGCAAAAAATTCATGTAACTACCACCCAAGTCAAGAAAGGTATTGGTATGTCAAAAGTACTCTGCCTATGCCTTACAACCTGCTACCATCAGCCCCCTGCCCCAGGAGTTAATCATAATTGTGATTTTATACCAATTACTTTCTTGCTTTTTAAAAATATTTTTACTGACAGTCTTTATAGCCATAAATAATACATTTATGTTTTGTTTTTGAAATTTACAAAATGGGATCCTATTTCTTATATTCTTTTGTAGCATTTTTTTTTTTCTTGGCCAACATTATAAACATGAGATACCTTCATGTCGTTAGATAAAAACATCAATTTATTTTCGGGGGTGCCTGGGTGGCTCAGTTGGTTAAGCTACTGCCTTCGGCTCAGGTCATGATCCCGGAGACCCGGGATCGAGTCCCACATCGGGCTGCCTGCTCGGCAGGAAGCCTGCTTCTCCCTCTCTCACTCCCCCTGCTTGTGTTCCCTCTCTAGCTGTGTTTCTCTCTGTCAAATAAATAAAATCTTTTAAAAAAACATCAATTTATTTTCATTGTTGTTCAAAATTTCTCTTCACAAATACCTCACAATTCATTGATTCATGTTGCTATTGCTAGATATTCGGGTTGTTTGTAGCCTTTGCCTGTTTCAAGCCAAACCTCTATGAATACTTTGTGCATGCATTTTGATAAACATTTAGTGAACATTTCTGTGGAGTATATAATCCAACACTGGAATTATTGGCTAATAAAGTATACACATATAAACACTGCCAGGCAGATTTCCAAAGCAAAAGTATAAATTTATGTGGTGTGCTAGTTCATCCTTACTAATATTGTAACAGTTTTTTATTATTTTAGATATCCTAATAGGTGTGAAGTGATATTCCGTTGTGATTTCTTCCTGCCTACAAATAAGGTTGGGCATCTTTTATTTATTTGTTTCTTGGCATTTAGGTTTCTTATTCATGAAAATGGAAGTTTTTGACCTTTTTGTTGTTGTTATTTTTGTTTGTTTTGTTTTGTGTTTTGTGGCCTGCCTGTTCCTCACTGATTTGTAGGAGTTCTATAATTATTCTAGATACTTATCCTTCCTCAATTATCTGTTGGCGAGTGTGTTCTCCCTACTCACTAGCTAATCTTTTCGTTGTGTCTTTGGAATAATGGGTTTTAAATGTTCTAAAGTTAAATTTATCATCTTTCCTTCATGATTAAACTTTCAGTGTCTTTCTCTCAGTGTCCTACTACATCTTAATGCCACAAAGACTTTCTTCTATAATTTTTTATGAAAGCCTTCAGATACATGTCTTCCATTAGCCTGGAATTGGTTCTTATGTACAGTGAAGTAGGGAGTCCCATATCTGAAGAGAATCAAAATGTTTACCATCCTGCCAGATATTATAATGTAAACACCACTTTCTCACCTCTCAACTCATGTTACTTCTTTTTTTCTAGGAATTTTGGTCTTCTGCATGACTTGTGATCCCCGCTAGACATTAGTATTACCATTTTTTTTCTTTCCAAGTTTTTACTTAAATTGCAGTTAGTTAACATATGCTGTTATATTAGTTTCAGGTGAAGAATGTAGTGGTTCATCACTTATACAACACCCAGTGCTCATCACAAGTGTACTCCTGAATACGTGTACCACTTATTTAACCTACCCCCATCTTACCTCCCCTCCAGTAATCACCAGTTTGTTCTCTATAGTTGAATATATTTCTTGGTTTTCCACTCTTTCCCTGACAATGTTCGTTTGTTTTTATTTCTTAAATTCTACATATGAGTGAAATAGGTATTTTTTTCTCTGACTTATTTTGCTTCGCATAACACATTCTAGTTCCATCTATGTCATTGTAAATGGCAAGATTTCATTCTTTTTATGGCTGAGTAATATTCCATTGTGTATGTATATATCATTTCTTCTTTACTCATTCTTTGGTCAATGGACATATGAACTATTTTCATAATTTGGCTACTGTTGATAATGCTGCTATAAACATTGGGGGGTATGTATCTCTTTGAAATAGTATTTTTGTATCCTTTGAGTAAATACCTTATAGCATCATTTACACATTTAATGCAATCCCTATCACAATACCACCAGCATTTTTCACAGAACTAGAATAAACAATCCTAAAATTTATGTGGAACCACAAAAGAACCTAAAAAGCCAAAAAAATCTTGAAAAGGAAAAGCAAAGCTGGAGGCACACAATTCTGGACTCCAAGTTATATTAGAAAGTTATAGTGATCAAGACAGGATGGTACTAGCACAAAAATAGATATATAGAGCAATGGAACAGAATCAAAAACTCAAAAAGGAACCCAACTAGTGTCCGTTTAATCCTTGACAAAGCAGGAAACAATATCCAATGGAAAAAAAAAAGACAGCCTCTTCAACAAATGGTATTGGGAAAACTGGACAGCAATATGCAAAAGAATGAAACTGGACTGCTTTCTTACATCATACACAAAAATAAATTCAAAATGGATGAAAGATCTAAGTGTGAGACAGGAAATCACTAAGCTCCTAGAGAACACAGGCAGTAACCACTTTGACATTAGCTGTTGCAACTTCTTACTAGATATGTCTCCCAAATCAAGGGAATCAAAAACAAAAATGAACTATTGGTACTTAATTAGATAAAAAGTTTCTGCACAGTGGAGGAACCATCAAGAAAACTAAAAGGCAGCCTATGGAATGGGAGAAGATATTTTAAAATGATATATCTGATAAAGGGTTAATAGCCAAAATCTATAAAGAATTCCTAAAACTCAACACACAAAAAACAAGTAATCCAGGGGCAGTAGGGCCCCTGGATTAAGGGGTACTAGACATGAGTAGATACCTATTACTGTTTTATATACTTTACGTTAATTTTCACTTTCTCACATATTTGCCACTTCTCTTCTTTTAATTCATTTTGGCTTCTCAGAATTTATGCCTGCGTTCATTTTCTTCTATTTGTATTACATTCTTTAGGATTTCCTTTCATGAGGATCTGCTAGTGACAAATTCCCTCAATCTGTTTATTGTAAATGTTTATATCTGACTCCATTCATGCAGTTTATTTTCTCTAAATATAGGATTGCAGGTTTCACTAACTTTATTTCAGCATTTTGTAGGTAATGTTCTTTTGTCTTCCAATTTTTGTAGTTGCTATTGAGAAGTCATTCAGGCAGTCCTTCTCAAGTTGGTCTTATTCCTCTGCCTGTTGTCAATATATTCCCTTTATCTTTCTGTTATTTTGTTTTACCACTTCAATTACATGTAACTAGGTACATATTTATTTTTTATTGTATTTGGACTTTGTTGTCTTTCAACACATTTGGAAAATTCTCAACTAGTCTTTCTTCAACTGTTGCCTTTTCTTTTTCTCTTCTACATTTGGGGATCCAGTGAAATGTCTATTAGATTCAGTAACGGAATTCTCTTCTTTTACCCTTCTGTCTGTGTTTTTACCTTTTGCTTTTTCCATGATAGAGTGTGCATGGTTTCTTATTAACTCCCTTCTAGTTTACTAAATCTCACCTGCTAGCACCAATCTGTTGCTATTTACATCATTAAAAAAAAAAAAACTGAGATATTTTCTTTTTTATCATTTCTAGTTTTGTTTCTTTGAATAGGCTCTGTCATTTAGTTAATAGTATTATATGAAAGTTAATTTTCTGACTGTAATTACCGTACTTTAGGTATACAAGATGTTAACACAAGGAGGGTGAAGGCTCTATGGGAACTCTTTATATTATTTCCTGTGGATTTTCTGTAAGTCTAAAATTTGTTCCAAATACTAGTCCCAAAGGATTTTTTAAGCCATATATCAAACCAGATAGTAAGTTGGCAAATGTGATTAATGTTCTCTGAAAAATGATAAAAATGTACTGACCCAAAGAAGACAGTGGGTACTCATTAGAAGTGTGAAATTCTTATTAATAATTCAATTCCATATGCAGAAACCATGCCTGCAACAGGAAGTGGGGATGCAGACCAGTTCTAGCTTTCAAAAAAATTCTATGCTTAGAAAAAAATAACTAAGACCAGAAATTCCTTTTCTTTTTCTTTTCTTAGGAAAAGGGAACCTGGAAGCTGTAGCCCCTACACTGTCTTTTTTTTTTTTCTATTGTTTTCTTCTACTCCTTTTTTTCCTTCTTGTTATTAAACTGTTAGGTATAATTAAATTAAAATTACATTAAATAACATTTTCCTTGTGAAAGTTGTGCTCAAAGGCTTCAGTATAAAAATATTCTCTTGCAAATATGCCAAGTGATGTATGATTAAATTTCCCTCTTAACCACTGCAAAGCTGGGAGCTTGGCCCCTCTCTTTTGTGATATACGGCTGCCCATCCACTCTCCCATTTCATTTTCTGTGCTGTTTTTCCTTTGATTTGATAGCTCTGCCTGAATTCAGAACAAAGTAGAGAATAGAATAGTTCTTGGCCCACCTCAAAGATTAGTACTAATTTAGCTGAAGCATTTCTGACCTGTTTTCTGGATAATTCAGCCTATGAATCTTAAAGTCAGGTACCAACTATTCTCTTTCCTTCATCTCCCTACTTTGATTGGAGGCTTTTAATTAGTGTTAGCCCTCACCTTCCTTTGGCATGACTCAGGCTGCTTTCAGGTGCACATTTGCATGTGCACTGGAGGAATGTGGGAAGCTAAGCAGAATCCTAGTGTAGGAGATTATCATCTGATTTAAGAACATGAGTAGGTTTCACTTATACATACACAGAGTCTGTACACACACACACACACACACACACACACACACACACACACACACACCTGGGACCAGAGAGCACAATGGCTTCAGCATGGCTAACTTACTTTCCAGAAGCCCCATTTCAGACTTCAAATGACAGCTATGGCTGTATTACACATGTGGAAATCTGGGTCTCTATCTCATAGGGAACACCCCACCTATTCCGCAGACATTCTAGAGCCTGGCAAAGTTGGCCCTTCCCACCTTATTGCCCTCTCTTTAAGCCCTCTGAGAGACAACCGGCTCATTTTCCCTAATCAGAAGCAATGACTTTCAAAAGAGCCTGATGGCACCAATTGATGAACTAAGTCAAGAGGGAGAAACTAATCACGAAGGATGTGCCTTGTGCCTGTGTGTGTTATTTATAGAAACCAAAGCAGACAGGGAGAATACATTAACATTATTAAGCTAAATCTACCCTGTTATTCTCAGTTCTTGTTCATGGCAAATTCTCCCTTAACTGCTTTCTATAGTATTTGGTAACAACCCATGCTGTATTTATCTTAGTTAAAATTGTGCTCTGAGAGTGTTTTCTCACCTTTTTTCCTTCTCTAAGAAGATGCTGATCTAGATTTCCATAGCAAGTCATAAGAGGAGGTAAAAAACTTAATGCAAACAATTGAACTTGGGGGACAGAGTAAAAAAAAAAAAGTCAGAAAAGCCTTTTCCTAAGTAAAAAGATTTTTTACTTTTAAAACAGCTCACCTTGCAAAGGACTGTTACAATAATATAATCAGTTTAAACAATCATATGTAAAGATACATGCAGAATAGGAAATAAAGACTAAAAACATCAAGTCAGTTACTTACATCAAGTAAGTCTAAAACCTGTATCAGTGGAACACAGGCCCAACTCCAATTCTAACCCCTGGGTTCTAGTTCTATTCTCATCTTCAGTAACAGCAAATAAATTTTTTCTTTCAGTTCTCATTTCACAAATCATAAAGCCTATGGCACAAAAAGTTCTCAGTATAACCAAATATCCAGCTTATGTTTAATTTTCCATAATTGTCTAATTAATTAATTAGAATGGTTTGTTTGTCTGAATTAAGATATACATTGTGATTGGTTGATATGTTTCCAATATCTTTTTCAATCCACAGTAATATTTCACCCATATTTTTTCTTTTTTTCTTTCAATGTATATTGAAGAAAATATCTTGATATTCTACAGAACGTATCATAATCAGGAGTTCACTGATTGTATCACTGTGATGTAGTGTAACACCTTATCTGTAAATTAGGTCTCGAGTTAGAATTTTCACAAGAATTAGATTTGAGCTTTAAAAAAAAACGGCTTTATTGGTGGTATCATGTATTTTCTTAGGATGTTTTAGCAGCCTTTTTGCTAGGATCTCTTATGCCCTATAGATCGCTAATATGGCTACTCTAATTCTGTCATTGTCTCTTCATTTATTAGCTGGATCACTTCTGGTGGAGATTAAGATATGCTATCCCAAAATATGGCACTTCGGTGCATTGAATATGGCACCTCAGCATATTTGAGTCTAAGAAAAATGGCAGAAGTAGAAAAGTCACTCCGCCCTTCATGGGAGAATGGTGGCATTCTCTCTTGAAATAGGTCAGAAAATCCTCATGTGTGAGGTGCTTTATCCATACCCAAAGAAAAGGGGCATCCTTATCTTGGAAGAAAAAAAGGATTCCCAGAAAAATCCTAATGAACAGACCTTGCTGAGGTTTTCCCCAGTTCTCTACCATTATTTCATATAACTTATCATATTTCTATAGGACTGTCCACTCTCATCAAATCTAGTGTAATAATACACCTGCTTCTTCTAGTCTTCATTTTTTTATGAAGGCTCCGGTATCACATAAAACATATTAAATAAATGTATATGCCTTTCTCCTGGTAATCTGTCTTTGTTAGTTTAATTTTCAGACTCATCCAGGGATCCCAAAAGGGTCAAGGAAAACTTTTCCCCCCTTACACCTCTAAAGGGAGAACATTCCCTCATTAACGCTTTGGTTACCCAGAAGTATAGTTCATAAAGAAGAGACAGAATGAATGTTGATTTCTTTCCCTTTATGAATTTTTCATATAGTGTTTCCTAGCGACGTCTAAAATTTGCCAATGTTTATTTTATGTTTGAAATAACATTATGAACTTGTGAGTTTAAAAATATTTGCTGTGTTTCAGTCCATTGCAGTCATACTCCTTATTACTCCATCTCTGTCCAGGGGGAACCTCTTCACTGTGATTCTGAGACCTTTAGAGAAACTTTAAGAGCTTTCTTGCTACCTACTATGAAAATATGTTCGAACCTATTTATATATTTCATGCCAAAGAACCAGGGTCTGCTGGAGTTTGATCACTGTTTCAGTGGCTAGAACTAAGAAATATGTATACATGTATATGTGTGTGTATATATATATAAAATATTAAAGAGATTCATAATGATATTGCCAATTATAAATCAAATCAAAGAGATTTTCTTAACCACATATATGCATCTCATATTTTTGTTTGTATTGTTTCAGTATGCAGATTTGGGAAATGAGTGAGTGTGTGTGTGTGTGTGTGTGTGTGTGTACATCTGTATCTGTATGCATTAAAATTACTCAACTGTTACTTGAAATTCAATTCAGAACCACAGAATTTTTATTTAACCTCATAGATGTCCAACTATCTCTTTTCCAAAGTAGCCATCCTCATTTGCAACAAAACAACCTTCCTTATTTATTTGCTTTATTCTTCAATTCACACATAATAGACTCAGAAAAATAATCCCATTCTGACACTAGTAATTGATTGGCAAAAACAATTTATTTACAGTTTTATTTCCCTTTAGTTTAAAGGGGTTCAGAATGTGCCACAAACATTAATTATGAGTTGAAGGCATTTAAGCTTTTTTCCTGAACTCCCTTGTCTGCCTAAAAGTGGAGCTTTCCAAAAGAATTCAATTGTTATAAATTATTTACCTGGGAGAAACCAGGGAAACTGACTCTCATCAATAGAAGTTAATACTACACCTAAATAGAAATCATTATTTTCTTTTTATTATTATGTTGTGTTAGTCACCATGTAGTACATCACCAGTTTTTTATGTAGCGTTCCATGATTCATTGTTTGTGTATAACACCCAGTGCTCCATGCAATATGTGCCCCCTTTAATATCCATCACTAGGCTAACCAATTCCCCTACGTCACTCCATTCTAAGACCCTTAGTTTGTTTCCTGGAGTCCATAGTCTCTCATGGCTCATCTACCACTCTGGTCCCCGCCCCCCCACTTCATTTTTCCTTTCCTTCTCCTAATGGTCTCCATGCTATTCCTTATGTTCCACAATTAAGTGAAACCATATGATAAATGACTCTCTGCTTGATTTATTTCACTTAGCATAATCTCCTCAGTCCCACCCATGTTGATGCAAATATTGGGTATTCAACCTGTCTGATGGCTGAGTAATATCCCATTGTATATATGGACTGCATATTCTTTATCCATTTGTCTGTTGAAGGGCATCTCAACTCTTTCAAGAGTTTGGCTATTGTGGGCACTGCTGCCCTGAACATTGTGGTGCATGTGGCCCTTCTTTTCATTACCTCTGTATCTTTGGGGTAAATACCCAGTGGTGCAAACTGGGTCATGGGGAAGCTCTATTTTTAACTTTCTGAGGAACCACCACATTATTTTCCAAAGTGGCTGAATTTTGGTGGGTACATACCCATCAACTTGCATTGCCAAAAATGGTGTAAGAGGGTTCCCCATTCTCCACACCCTCTCCAGTATTTGTTGTTTCTTGCCTTGTCAATTTTTGCCATTCTAAATGGTGTAAGGTGGTATCTCAAAGTGGTTTTGATTTGAATTTCCCTGATAGCTAATGATGATGAACATTTTTTCATGTGGCTATTACATTTTATGTCTTCTTTGGAGAAGTCTCTGTTCATGTCTTCCACCCATTTTGTTGACTTGATTACTTGTTTTTTGAGGGGTTGAGTCTGAGAAGTTCTCATTATATATAGTGTCATTTGCAAATATCTTCCCTCATTCCATGGGTTGCCTCCTTGTTTTCTTGACTATTTCCTTTGTGGTGCAGATGCTTTCTATCTTTTTTTTTTTTAAGATTTTATTTATTTGTTTGACAGAGAGAGATCACAAGTAGACAGAGAGGCAGGCAGAGAGAGAGGAGGAAGCAGGCTCCCCCGTCGAGCAGAAAGCCCAGTGTGGGCTTGGATCCCAGGACCCTGAGATCATGACCTGAGATGAAAGCAGCAGAGGCTTTAACCCCCTGAGCCACCCAGGTGCCCAAGATGCTTTCTATCTTGATGAAGTCCTAAAAGTTCATTTTCAGTTTTGTTTCCCTTGCCTTTGGAGACGTATCTTGAAAGAAGTTGTTCTGGCCAATGTCAAAGTGGTTATTGCCTATGTTGTCCTCTAAGATTTTGATGGATTCCTGTCTCACATTGATGTCTCTCATCCATTTAGAATTTATCTTTGTGTATGATGTAAGAGAATGATCAATTTCATTCTGTATTTCATTCTGCTGTCCAGTTTTCCCAGAACAATTTATTGAAAACACTGTATTTTTTCCATTGGATATTTTTTTCCTGCTGTCAAAGATGAGTTGACTATAGAGTTGAGGGCCATATATGGGTTCTCTATTTTTTTTCCACTGATTTATGTGTCTGTTTTTGTGCCAGTACCATACCGTCTTGGTGCTCAGAGTTTTATAAAATAGTTTGAAATCAGGGAACATGATGCTCCCAGCTTTGGTTTTCTTTTTTTAACATTTCCTTGGCAATTTGGGGTCCTTTCTGGTTCATTACAAATTTTAGGATTGTTTTTCACAGAACTTTGAAAAATCCCATTGGTATTTTGATCAGGATGGTGTTGAAAATATAGATTGCTCTGGGCACCATAGATTTTTTATATCTATGTTTATTCTTCTGATCCATAATCATGGAATGTTTTTTTCATCTTTTTGTGTCTCCTTGAATTTCTTTTATAAGTTTTCTGTAGTTTCTAGAGTATAGATACCTCACCTCTTGGGTTAGGTTTATCCCAAGGTATCTTATGGTTTTTGGTGCTATTACACATGGCATCAATTCCCTAATTTCTCTTTCTTCAGTTACATTGTTAGTGTATAGGAAAGCAACTGATTTTTGTGCACTGATTTTGTACCCTGCCACATTACTGAATTGCTATATGAGTTCTAGTAATTTGAGGATGGAGTCTTTGGTTTTTCTACATCAAGTATCATGTCATCTGTGAAGAGAAAGAGTTTGACTTATTCTTTGACAATTTGAATACCTTTTATTTCCTTTTATTGTCTGATTGCTGTTACTAGGACTTCTAGTACTATGTTGAATGATAGTGGTGAGAGTGGGCATCCTTGTCATGTTTCTATCTCAAGGGAAAGGCTCTCAGCTATTCCCAAATGAGAATGATATTCCTCTGGGTTTTTCATAGATGGATTTTATGAAATTGAGGAATGTTCTTTCTATCCCTATACTCTGAGGAGTTTTAATCAGGAAAGGGTGCTGTATTTTGTCAAATGCTTTTCTGCATCAATTGAGAGAACCATGTGGTTATTCTCTCTCCTCTTATGAATGTGATCTATCACATTGGTTGATTTTCAAATATTGAACCACCCTTGTATCTCAGGGATAAATCCCACCTGGCCATGGTGATAATCCTATTAATATACTTTTGGATCCTATTATCTGGGATCTTGTTGAGAATTTTGGCATCCATATTCATCAGGGATATTGGTCTGCAATTGTCCTTCATGATGAGGTCTTTGCCTGATTTGGGGATCAAGATAATGGTGGCCTCATAGGAGTCTGGAAGTTTTTCTGCTGTTTTTATCTTTGGAAAGAGCTTCAGGAGAATAGGTATTCTCTCTTCTTTGAATGTTTGGTAGAACTACCCAGGGAATCCATCAGGTCCTGGCGTCTTGTTTTCTGGGAGATTTTTGGTCACTATTTCAATCTTGTTACTGTTTTGGTCTATTCATGTTGTCAATTTCTTCCTGTTTCAGTCTTTGTAATTTATAGGTTTCCAGGAATGCATCTGTTTCTTCCAGGTTACTTACTTTATTGGCAATTAGTTGCTGATAACAACTTCTGATAATTATTTCTATTTCCTTGGTGTCAGTTGTGATCTCTGCCCTTTCATGAATAATTTTATTAATTTGGGTCCTTTGTCCTTTCTTTTGGATAAGTCTGGTCAGTGGTTTATCAATCTTATTAATTCTTTCACAGAACCAGCTTCTAGTTTCGTTAATGTGTTCTACTGTATTTCTGCTTTCTAATTCATTGATCTCTGCTCTAATCTTAATTATGTCCCTTTTTGTGTGTGGGTTACGTTTAATTTGTTGTTGATTCTCCAGATCTTTAAGGTGAAAAGATGGTTTATGTATTTGAGATTTTTTTTTTTTGAGTGGCTATGTATTATCCCCTTAGGACTACCCTTGCCTTATTCCATAGGTTTTGGATGGATATGTCTTCATTATCATTGGCTTCCATGAATTGTTTAAGTTCTTTGATCTCCTGGTTGACCCAAACACACTCAAGCAGGATGGTCTTTAGCTTCCAAGTGTTTGAACTTCTTCCAAATTTATTCTTGTGATTGAATTCCAGTTTCAAAGTAATGTGGTCTGAGAATATACAGGGAATAATCTCAATCTTTTGGTATAGGTTGAGACCTGATTTGTGACTCAGTATATGGTCCATTCTGAAGAAAGTTCCATGTTCACTTGAGAAGAATGAATATTCTGTTGTTTTAGGGTGGAATGTTCTGTATATATCTATGAGATCCATCTGGTCCAATGTGTCATTCAAAACTCTTGTTTTTTTGTTGATTTTCTACTTTGATGATCTGTCTATTGCTGAGAGTGGAGTGTTGAGGTATTCTACTATTACATATTATTACCAATATATCTCTTTATTTTGGTTAACACTTGGCTTGTGTAGCCAAATGCTCTCATGTTGGAGGCATAGACATTTACAATTGTTAGATCCTCTTTTTGTATATACCTTTTAAGAATAATATAGTGTCCTTCTGTATCTCTAACTACAGTCTTTAGCTTAAAATGTTATTCATCTCATATGAGAGGTGCTACCCCCTTGCTTCTGAGGTCCATTGGCATGAAAGATGATTCTCCATCCCTTCACTTTCAGTCTGGATGTATCTTTAGGCTCAGAACAAGTCTCTTATAGACAGCATATGGCTGGGTCCTGGCTTTTTATCCATTCTGCAACCCTGTGTTATTTTATGGGAGCATTTACATTATTCACATTAAGAGTGTTTATTGAAAGATAAGATCTTATTGTCATCATGTTGCCTCTGAAGTCCTTGTTTCTATACATTGTCACTATAAATTTCTGTTCGTTTTTTTTTAAAGATTTTATTTATTTATTTGACAGAGAGAAACACAGCTAGAGAGGGAACACAAGCAGAAAGACTGAAAGAGGGAGAAGCAGGCCTCCCACCAAGCAGGAAGCCCGATGTGGGGTTCAATCCCGGGTCTCTAGGATCATGACTTAAGCTGAAAGCAGCTACTTAACCAACTGAGCCACCCAGGCGCCCCTGTAAATTTCTGTTCTTTATCACTCTTTGGGTCTTTCTCTTTTTGTAGAATGCCCCTTAATATTTCTTTCAGGGCTGACTTAGTGGTCACATGTTTTTTCAGTCTCTGCCAGTCCTGGAAGTTCCTAAGCTCTCCATCCATTCTGAATGACAGCCTTACTGCATAAAGAATTCTTGGCTGAGGGGCACCTGGGTGGCTCAGTTGGTTAAGTGACTGCCTTCAGCACAGGTCATGATGCTGGAGACCCGGGATCGAGCTCCACATCGGGCTCCCTGCTTGGCGGGAAGCCTGCTTCTCCCTCTCTCACTCCCCCTGCTTGTGTTCCCTCTCTAGCTGTGTTTCTCTCTGTCAAATAAATAAATAAAATCTTAAAAAAAAAAAAAAAAGAATTCTTGGCTGCTATTCTTCTCATTTAGTGCCCTGAATATGTCCTGCCAGTCTTTTCTGTCTTGTCAGGTCTCTGTGGACAGGTCTCACATTATTCTGAATTTCCTCCCTCTGTATGTAGGGAATCCCTTCCCCTTAAACTGTCCTTAAAATGGTTTCCTTGGTTCTATTTGATATTACCATTACATGCCAGGGCATTGGTCTGTTCTCCTTGGTCTCCAGAGGGGTTCTCTTTGCCTCTAGGATGCAAATGCTTGTTTCATTCCCCAGATTAGGGAAGTTCTTAGCTATGATTTGCTCAAATGTATCTTCTAGTCCCCTCTTTTTCTCTCCACCCCCTCAGGGTCCCAATAATTTTGACATTGGAATGTTCCATGGTGTCATTTATTTCTCTAATTCTGTTTTCATGGATTTTAAGGTGCTTGTTCCAGGCCTCCTCCTGTTTCTTCTTTTCTATCAGTTTGTCTTCTAGATCATTAATTTGTTCTTCTGCCTCATTTACTCTAGCAGTTAGAGTATCTAATTTAAACTGCTTCTCATTTATAGCACTTTTAATTTTGGCCTGATCAGCTCTCATTTCTGCCCTTAGAGAATCTATGTTGCCATTAATGGATTTCTCCAGCCTAGGTACTGTATTCATAACTGTTGCCCTGAAGACTATTTTAGACATTTTGCTTCGATCCATATCCAGTATGTCTGTGGAGAGAAAACTGTCTGGGTCATTTCTTTGTTGGGAGTTCCTCCTCCTACTTATTCTTTTGACTTGTGGTTGAGGGGATGTATAGTAAAAAATATCAACCACAATCCAGGTAAGGTGCACTCTGGGAAAGTTTAGAGTAATTGGAAGCCACTACCAAAAAGAAAACCCAGCCAAAATGTAACCCAAGAATAATATTTATAAAGTACAAAAACAAACAAACAAAACTCACCAACATAAAGGGTGGTGGGGAGATTTAAGGGAAGGTCACTGTTATTGTTCAATGCAGGTGATACAGGGTGTTTCAGTTCTTCCTGAGTGTATTTTGTTCTGTTTGTTAGAGAACACTACTTCCCAGAGATACAGGGAAATTATAACTGGTGCTTTTATAAAGATAGTATTGAATAGGAAAAAGGGACTACTTTGAAGCTTGTGTGTGTGTGTGCGTGTGTGTGTGTGTGTGTGTGTTATATGTGCAAAAATGTTCAAGTTAAAATGTTACTTTGGAATATGTTGTACTAAACATTTAAACATCTAGTTGAAATGATAAGTAGGTAAAAAAAAATGAGAAAGAATTTAAAAGAGTAGAGAGAGAGAGAGAGAAGTTATATCTAAGAATTACACAAGCCATGAGGCAACACCAGGAATTCAATATACTATTTTCCCCTGGTATTTGTTTTATGGGGACTCTCTGGTTGTTTTCCTCTTATTCTAACAGCTTCTCTTCTCGGGGAGGGGCCTGCTGCATTGTTTTTCACACAACCTTGCTGTGGCAGAGTTGTCCTCCCTCCCTCCCTGGGCTCTGTTGGAAACAGGATTTTGCAGCTTTGATTCTCTGGCAGCTTTTCATGCCTTTTCTGAGGGTCAAAGCATAGGAAAATGTCTGCACCCAAACCCCTGACCCACAATAGAGAAGCCACAGTCTGCTCCTGTCTGAGTACTCTGGAATACTCAGTCTCCCTCTCTGTGAGCAGAGCTGAAAGCCTTAGCCCCCCACAGGTGGTACACACCCCCAGGGATCCTCTCTGGGGTTGACACAAGCCCCCCCCCCCATCTCTGCCCCTCGCCTCCAAAACTGTGAGCAATCCAGGTCTGGGTGAGTCTGGGCCCTGGTGGTGGTGGTGGCCAGCCCCCCGGTCTGCAGACATAGGTCCAGGCCCTGTCCTCTCTAGCACGGGCATGGCTGTGGCTGGCAGCAGTGGTGGTGATAGCCTCAACTGACATTCTCACCCACTATCATGTATACTACTTATTCCCCTAAGGGCCACTTCTGTTTCTTAAAACTTATTTGTTTTCCCATAAGTGACCTTTCTTTCTCCCACTCTTTCCTCTCCTAAGAAGTCATTCATTTCCTATAAATATCCGTCTTCATTTTCCCTTGCCCTAGTAAAATGGTATATATAAGCCCCAAATTTCAATTACCTACTTAAGTCATTTTTGGAATGTTCATATGCATGTGATTAATTTTTGTCTGCTGTCTTATTAATCTATAGTTTAGATTATAAGATTGTAAATTTAATTCACAGCTTCCCAATTGTCCTCCCTAAGAAAATAGAGAAAAAGTTTTCCTCCTTGACAGGATGCATTCTAAATCTCATTAAAATGTTCAGTCCAATTACTATGTTTTAAAGTTTCTCTTTGTGGCTTTCCATCAACTAAAACCTTAAGTTTGTTTCAGTTTACTCTTAATATATAAAGATTTTTTTACTTAATTTTGCTTATAATTATGCAAACATTTTGCTTTTTTCCAAAGTTTAAGCTGTATAATGACTTATATGGAAAGAAATTTTGCTTCTATGCCTATCCCATTAAACCTATTACTCCCCCACAGAAAGCCTTCACTTTTTTTAAGTTTTATGTTTAATCTTTTTTTTTATATTTTATACAGGAAAATATGCATATATACTTATATTCTTTTTCTCAGATAATAGCAAAGTACACAATTTTCTCCATCTTTATGTTATCACATTATATCATAAAATTCCTACCATATTATGAAGAGAATGATAAGAAGGATACTTTTCTTTTTCCAACTTGTTCATTGTTTTGGAGACTACAAGTTAACTGATAATAGATTCAGAGGAGAAAAGAAAGGTTTCTTTAAGGGTACACCTAAGATTATCAAACTTAACAAAGGGGAAAAGGGTTGTTTGGGGTTTCTGTGGGAAGATAGGGAAGGTCTACTGGGATGTTTGATGCTAATGGAAATGGGCAGTCTATCTCTAGGGCAGTGAAATTCAGAGGAAACTCCCTCAGGTGGGCGTTGATAGTGGCTTTTTGGAGGCTCTGCTTTTCTCAGATAGAGTTCACATAAGATTTCTTTCTGCATCTTTTTTAGCTCAACCATTTTCACTTTAAAATAATCTGGTTGGGCGTCTGGGAGGCTCAGTGGGTTAAAGCCTCTGCCTTCAGCTCAGGTCATGATCTCAGGATCCTGGGATCTAGGGCTATGTCAGGCTCTGTTTCCTCCTCTCTCTGCCTGCCTCTCTGCCTACTTGTGATCTCTCTTTCTCTCTTTCTCAAATAAATAAATAAAATCTTTTAAAAAATAACCTACTTATTAATTCTAAAGTCTGTATGGGTCTTATCAGGGAGTAAACTTCTTTATCTAAGCTTAAAGATTCTTCTGGCTGGTCGAAAAATTAAATGGATATGAGATAGATTGAAAAGATAAAAATCTTAAAAAAAGTTTAGTAACATGTATTCCTCCTGTATAAATGGAAAAGACTCAGGAAAACTAAGTTACACCCTGAAATGGCCAAAGCCATTACCTTAAATACTATCTTCAGCTAAAGACAAAAGATGATGGGGGCAGAGAGGTCAGTAATGGGAGGTACCAGGAAAAGTACAGTAAGCAAAGAATAAGATTGCTATGCAGTTTAAGTCCACGCCTATTCTGCTGATAACAGTTTCTAGAGATTTAAAGTCATCCCACTCTTCTGGTACTGAGACAGACAACCTTACAAATAGAAATTTCCCTTAAAAACATAAATGTCTCTTACAGAAGAGTAACTTTTTCCTTCCAGAGCTTCTCCTGTGTTTGCAGTTTCTTAAATGTAATCAGACTAAAATAATTATTACGCCAAAGAGACATATTTTGGGGTGGCAAGTTTTGCTTTCCTGCAGTCTTGACAAGAATTCTTCTTCATTCCATTTCATAAATGCTTAGTAATATACTGCATAGATATAACATATTCAACTGATTTTCCAATGATAGAACTTTAAGTTGTGTCTACCTTATTTTTTTACACAGTGATTTAAGAATAACTTTGTGCATAAAACTGCTTCCAGTTTTTCCAAATATACATCTGGTTTAGATTCCCAAAAGTGATATTTGTTTTATCATAGACTGAATGCATATGCAATTTTGCTAGATACTGTCAAGTTTCCCCACAATCATTATACCCTCTTGTTTTATCATCAGCAATCCACAAAAGTGTATATTCTTCCTTTGTCTTGGCAAGAGAGTGTGTTGTCAAACTTTTGGACTCTTCTAACCTGACAGGTGAGTTAATAGCAACCCAGTGTGGTTTTAATTTGTGGGTTTTTTTTGTTGTTGTTGAAAGTGAGATTGAACATCTTTTCAAGTACTTAACAATGTGTGGTTCCTTGTGTTTATGAATTTTATTTTCTTGATTCTACCCTGTATTTCTACAAGGTGTAAATGTTTTCAACTTTACTCTATGAAGCTCTACTTTTAAATTGCTTAGTCACTTGGTTTAATAATTTATGTTAAAAATAGCAACAGTTTCTTTTGTAATATAAAGGCAAAGATTCTCTCCTTGACCAAACTTTGCTGATTCCCCTGAAATTTTCAAATAGACCCACTTCTGTGTTCCTTTCTACATTGTCCAAATTTTATTAAGAATCTTGATAAGTCAATTTAACCAGTATCCCCATCCTTCATATCTGACCACCCTCAATATTAAATAGGGCTCACCAACTTCCTCTACCACTCAGATGATGTCTGATCACCCTGACTTGCCTTCAGCAAGAATCCTGTTAGGTTGGTTGAGACTTTCCTTTTAGTAATTACCTTTAGTAATTACCTTTTAGTAATATTTAATGTTTTCTTTTAGTAATTTTCTATCCACTGACCTCCAGTTTGCTACTTGGCTAGAAATCCCCACTACTCGATGTTCTTTCAAAATTGAGTTCAATCTCTCCCCCACTGCAAGACCTTATTGCACTGGTACCTACCCCTATCACCATGTGCCACCTTGCATAAAGTCAGCCTTCCCATCTTTAACAGTCACAGGTATTTTGTGCAGTTTGTTTTTTATCTTTTCTAATAGTTTTTGATGTTCTCTGGCAGGAAAAAAATTTAATTTTATTTAATGAAGTTTACCAATCTTTTCATCTAATGCTTATGAATTTTGAGTCATAATGAAAGTTATATAGGAATTTACTTAGATGTATGTTTAACATTTGCATAATTTATTTTTAAAATGTTTAAATTTCTGATTAAATTAGAGTTTTTCCTGATGTATGATGTGAAGAATCAGTTCCACTTTCTTTTTTAATATTGCTATTCGGTTATCTTAACACATAAAAAACCCATTGTTTCACCCACAGATTGAGAACACTGCCTTTAATTTGTACAAAATTTCTCTATGCCATATGATCTATGTCATTTCCATATTCTGTTCTGTTCTTTGTACTCCATTCATGGGTCAGTGTTTAACTATTTTATATAGAGAAATTGTTTAAATATTATAACATCTGATAGGATGATATCTCATTCCCTTTAACATTTGTCTTCTTTGGGGATTATTCTGGCTCTTCTTGCTGACTATTTTTCTTTTTTCTTCAACTGAACTTTAATATCAAGCTACTTAGCTTCAGAAAAGAAAACAAAAGTCTGATAATATTTTATTGTTGCTGAATTATATTTCTAAATTCAAATATAGAGAATCGACATATTATGACATTGAATCTTTTTATTTTAGAGTATTTTTTTCTTACCATGTATTCAAGTTTAATTTTATGGTATACATAAGTATTTTATGGTTTTCATTGGGTTTTACCATGTAAATTTCTTATTAAATTTATACTTGGCAATTTTTCTTTCTTTTTTTTTAAGATTTTTTTTTATTTATTTGACAGAAAGAAACACAGCTAGAGAGGGAATGCAAGCAGGGGGAGTGAGAGGGAGAAGCAGACTTCCTGCTGAGCAGGGAGCCAGATATGGGGCTTGATCCCAGGTCTTCAGGATCATGACCTAAGCCGAAGGCAGTGGCTTAACCAACTGAGCCACCCAGGTGCCTCTATACTTGATAATTTTTCTATTATAAATTGCCTTTTCTATTCCATTTTATCCTTTATGTGATTTTTGTTTGCTTTTATATGGTATGGAAATTTGTTGTATATTAATTTAAACTGTTCTGTTTTAAATTCTTTTATTTTCAAATTAATTCTTTAATATTTCTATATATATAAACATATCATCGGCAAAAACAAACACTTTAACTTATGCTCTCTAATTTTTATGACTTTAACACATATTCTCATCTTGAGTTAAGGGGAATTATATTTATATAATATATAATCTTCTCCTGAAGCTCTTTCAAAAAATAGAAACGGAAGGAAAACTTCCAGACTCTTTCTATGAAGCCAGCATCACTCTAATCCCCAAACCAGGCAAAGACCCCATCAAAAAAGAGAACTTCAGACCAATATCGCTGATGAATACGGACGCCAAGATTCTCAACAAGATCCTTGCTAACAGGATCCAACAATACATTAAAAA